>JBCEWC010018379.1:0-11998 GCA_038996855.1 Solanum aculeatissimum
CATGCAAAGTATAACATATATCGCGAGTGTGTCCAGACTTGTGGCAATAACTACACTTAGAGCGAGACCTTCCAGAATGACTTCCTCCTCGTTGGTTCTCCATAGTAGATAAACGTTTATCAATAGTTTGAGATACAAGAATGGAAGAGTCAATGGTGGGTGTTGAAATTACTTTACGACTGGGAGGCGCAACAAGACGAGGTAAACGAGAGAATAATTCATTCATTGTAGGGATGGTGAGACTAGCTAAGATCTGATCACGTACAGAGTCATGATCAACAAGAAGTCCAGCAAGTGTAAGGATTAAAAACAATGTCTGTCTGTGCTCTTGTTGTGTTGTCACGTTCGCAATGACTGACATCAATGTTTCAAATTCCTCCATGACTACCTGCACTTGTCCCAACTCCCAAGTATGTAGACATATCAGATTCATGTTTCTTTAAGGTGGTCATTCGAGAGACCATATCATAAAATCGAAATATGTCATTAGTATATAAAGCACGAGCTTTTTCCCAAACTGAATAACATGTCTGGAAAGGGCGAAACAAGGGCATCAACTTGGAATCAATAGATTGCCATAGGAGACTACACAATTGAGCATCCACCTTCTCCCATTGTGCTTTGGCTGTTGCAGATTCCTTAGTAGCCTTTTTCTTTTCATCTACCACACCAACATTGGTTGTCAAGTGATCGTGAACACCTTGACCTTTGCACCATAATTCAATCGAGGAAGCCTATGCTAAGTAGTTTGAACTACCCAGTAAAGGTTCTGAAGTTATCATAGAATTAGAACTTCCAATTCCTGTACTCTTGGAGCCAAACAAATCAAACCCAAAAGACATCTTTTGAAATCAAAATTTTTGTAGTAAAAAAACTGGGCAAAAAATAAAAAATTATATGTGGTCTGTCTCGGAAAATTGAGGCGACCTATTGAGGGGAAAAAAATGCAAAAAAAAATTGTTCGGAAATTGCCTAGAAACACTAAACAGTCGCCAGAATTGCTTGAAATCGCCAGAACCCTAATTTCGGCAATCGGATCTAGGAAAAAATTACATGGGTAGACTCAGAATGGAGAGGCGACCCTGCTGGAAAAAGAATCGAAAAAAAAACTTGCCGGAAACAGCTACACGCGCTGGCGCGTGGCAACACAGCACAGATCTGAGTGCTCCGGTGGCGCATGACTGAGGGAAACTCAGAGGAGCTCACTGGGGTTTGCTCGCCTGAGTGTTCCGCACCTCGTGGTGGTGTTGGTTTTGCACAACACTCACAAAACAAAAAAACGACGTACACTAGAAAGGGTTACCGGAAACTGAATAGTTTTCTTTCTTGTAAGTTTCTCACCAATGCTCTGATACCATGTGAGAAATATAGGAGAAAATATTATTGAATTGTGTATATACAATACTACATAAAGACCCTATTTATAGATACTACAATACAATCCAATTCCAACTAGGAAACAACATACTATTCCTATTCCAATTCTAAATAGGTCTATGTACTCCTATTCCTATTCTAACAAATAGTATTCTAGTCTTTTTAGTGTGAAGCAAAGTTTTTGAACTTACATTCCATGTTGAAACCTTCCGTAAGTGTATTAATGGTGCTTTGTCAAAGGCTCAACTTCTTTGATTGTTTTAAAAAAAAAAATTGTTTTATGCACAATTATTTGCTTTTTGATATAACCTATTCTTCTCTATTCGTGCACTGTGTTTGTTGATATAGCAAGATGGCGAAAAACACTATTTTCCATTTTTACTTAGCTTACATTAAGTTTAACGAAGGAGCATTGCAATGAGATGTTTGTGAATACTGTTGGTGCTCTTCATAAGCTTGTATTCCTTGCAGACAATAGGCAGAGAGTCATTTTCATGCTATTTTTCCTAATAACTATTATGTCAGAAGCATCTGATATTATTCTTAGATGATAATCATCTTATTGACTTACAAATATTAAGCTCATGTTGCAAACACAGAGTTAGGCTGTGGTAATTAATGGCAAGTGACGATTCAGTGATTATTGGGTCTGTTTGTCTTGGTGTATATTATGATTTATATGCAGGATTCCCCCCTCCTAAAGTGTGAGCTTATGCTAATATTGCCGTCTTTGAAGGTACATTGCTGATGGTTTTCTTTGTTCAGGTCGGATGAGGAAGTTGTTGACCAAAAGGCGACAATCGAAGTAACTTGCAAGCCTAAATGTGTAAGGCAACTAAAGGATTATCAGGTGATTCCTACCATAACAAAACAGCCTTTCAGTTATATAAAAGGGATTTTCTTGTTCTTATATAATTATTGGGGTGAGCTGTATCCTGGACTTGATTGTTTACGTTAGCAGAAGGCTAATCTTTATTATTGTTAACATTATCATGTACAATCTCCACAAGAACTCAGAGCGACACAAACATATCTTGGACAATGTCATGTTAGACCTGAAAATTGTAAATTTGGAAAACATGAAATAGTATCGCCGACATATGACCTAACATAGTATGTATCACTTAAACTTCAGCTACTCTAATTTTACCAAATCAACTAATATAGTAAGTCAGGAGAATTTTCTTGGTATGTTACTCTAATGGGATGAACCAACATGTGACTAAAGGACTAAATCTGTAGCTGTTTGGTTTTTCTTGGTAACCAAAAAGGCATGTTTATGGGCCTCCAAGTACTTTCCCCCACCTCCTCTCATATTGTCTCTCCAGATTTCAACTGGTTAGCAGAATGCTAGTATTTGTATGCCCTTTCTCGTTTCCCTGTGTAGCATGCTTTTATCAAAGAGGTAAACTTTCAATCAGTTTGAATTTTAACCCTGTTCATTTTTCTGGATCGTAGCTGTCTATCGGGTCCATTGTTCTTTGTATTTCTTGTATTTGTATGCTCTTTCTTGTTTCCCTGTGTAGCATGCTTTTATTAAGGAGGTAAACTTTCAATCAGTTTGAACTTTAACCCTGTTCATTTTTCTGGATCGTAGCTGTCTATCGGGTCCATTGTTCTTTGTATTTCTTGTATTTGTATGCTCTTTCTTGTTTCCCTGTGTAGCATGCTTTTATTAAGGAGGTAAACTTTCAATCAGTTTGAACTTTAACCCTGTTCATTTTTCTGTATCATAGCTGTATATCGGGTCCATTGTTCTTTTTATTGCCAACAATTTTTTTATGAAGAACAGAGTGCTGTAGAATTTTCATTATCCAAGACTCAGAGTTCTAATTCGATGCCATAAAACCTTTTCCAAGTTAGTTTTGGGCTTTCAACTTCTTGTTGATCATCTACTCCCTCTGCCTAAATCTTTGTAACCAACTTAAACTAATTATGTAAAGGATGTGCTACGGACATGGGGAATCAGGGTTTCTAACTTTTTGGAAGAATTTTGATCTCTGTTGAAAGTAAGGTTTTTTTTTTTGTGTGTGTGTGTGGAGGGGGTGGGTGGGTGGGGGGGTTGTGTGTTATGCTTGAAGGATGGTACCTAATTGATTTGTGACAACTGCCACCTAAGATAACAATACAGTAGCATTCATTTGATCTTCAGAGCAATTGCATTTAGAATAATTTCATCTCATTCATTTGTTCTGAACAGCTGCCTGAACTTTCTGCAAATGTCTTCAAAATTTGTAATGGTTTTCTTACTTTCTTTGTGGCTCTTATTTGGGAATCTGGATCCTACAGGCATGTACTAGAAGGATAGAAGGTGATGAATCAGGGACCAAGCATTGCACTGGACAGTATTTTGATTACTGGCAATGCATTGACAAATGTGTAAGCTCTATTTCCCTACTCTCCCTTGTTGGTCTGTTTAGCATTTTCTTCGTTTCTTTGGGGGTGGGGGTGGGGGGTGTAACATTTGTCTGTTCCTTGTTTTCTAATCTTTTTGTGGAATCGTCACACAGGTTGCCCCAAAGTTATTTGAAAAACTCAAGTAACAAGGATATAGGTTGTTGATCCACTGCGATTTTATCATGCTTTTTTCGTCGTTGAAGCCTGTGCCACAGACTTGCAATTTCTTCAATCAACTTAGTTGCTGCATGAAAAATTTTGTACTATGCACATCTTAAGAAGTGATTAATAAAGGTACTTGTGGGTTAAGTTTTGTGGGCTCTTTTATTTGGTCTGACGAATCCCTGATTTTTGTTCTGTCTTGTGCTGTTATATGAGCTCCCGGTTCCCTAATTTCTCTGTGGGAGGAATTTGTTATCATCTATATGGGGAAGTCATTAATCAGTGATATATTTAAGCCCATTTCTTCATAGTTTTATTTGTGATTTATGCATCAGACATTTTTGCCTCATGTTTAATATGGCATGTTAAGGAAAAAGTCCAAATATTTTGCTTGAGGTGGATTTAATAATTAGTTAAAATTAGTTAAATATATTCTTTCATATATGTTTGTTTGTACTTTGGCCATACATGACTGATCTACGTGTAAAAAGGGCCTAAACTTTCAGATATTTAAGTCTGAAACTGTTTGACAAAAAATAATAATTTTGGTTTTTGAATTTTCAACACCCAAATCTCCTTCAAATCAACTAAATTTTAAAACATAAGTTTCATGTATCATCAAAAACAAACACCAATCATCAATTTGTCAAAATAACATCTAATCTAACAAATCTGTTTAATACTCTATTAATTTTTTCATCTATGTCCGTGTTCACTCATACGTGACTAAAACACATATTAAAATTGATTAAAGTTTAAGTCATGTGTCTGAATGGATAAGCAAAAGAATCGAAAAAAAGAAGTATGTGATTTGGCCTAAAAATTGCCTAGTATACGAAAAATATTTGTCCACAAAAATGTAGAAAATTCTCATAGTTTACATTGTGTGTAACCCAAATGCTCTAATAGGAATGTCTCTTTTAGAAATGACGACGTATCGTGCAGATACATTTATTAGTACCAAACAAAAAAGTGACATACTTATTATTAATTAAGTAAATAAATAATTTTTCTTTGCCTAAGTTTTTTATTTATTTATGTCAATAACTTATCAAAGAATAAATAATTATAATTTATTATAGTCCTATATATATTTTCTATAGTTAAGAAATTGAATATACGAGTTTATAAAAGAATTGAAGATCCTCAATAATTTATTAGACTTGATAATTCACATAAGAATGTTTGAAGTAGTTTAAAAAAAAAAAAAATTTCACGTTCGAAAAAATAAAATCGTTATATTGGCCTTTTAGCTCATTCATCAAAGTTGAATAGCATAATTGAACTTTTTTAGATTAGTTTAATTTTGGTGATGTGGACCTCTAATAAAAGGCCACATGAAAAAATTGATTTTGCAAAACTAAAAAACTCGATCGTTAAAATATTGGCATAAATGGGTCTTTTCTGCAGTGACATAGGCATAATTGAGTCCAATTATTAACATTGACATAAAAAATGTGTCTTTTCTTAAGTTTGATGGTATATTTAAGCCTTTTCTCTTAATACTAATAAGAGCTAACTCTTAACGAGTTAAGTGGAGTCAAATTACCACCACCCAACACAAACATTTGCACATATATAATTCATGAGTGATGTCAAACCAAAACTTTCTTCAATTCTTTTATCAGAACAAGAAATCTTCATTTTTTTGTCAACAAGCAACAACACTTATAGTCTTCAAAATTTGTCAACATACAACAATACTTGAGGCCATAAAAATAAAACACTATGTTTAATAGTAACAAACTATTTCTTTTACTTATTGTTTGGATGAGAACTTGATCTTTCATGGAGAACTTGAACCTGTAAGTTAAGGTCATCGCTGCATTTCTCTCTCACAAATTCACAGATACACCCGTCACCTTACTCTACAAGATTCCACCTACATAAACTGTGCCATCCACCAACGAGCCATAACCTGCCCTTTTTCCATTTATTGACTCTTGTTTCAAATTCTCTGCCAGCAGAGTCACGAATGATCATGCTTGGAGGGGGTTTAAGTTTGTAGTCTCTCACTACATCAATTGGAACATACTACAATCAAGAACAAAGACTTCGTTAAATGAAAATGCTATAAGATTGTAATATAAGATAATTCGACAAAATAATTAATAGGCTTTTAGTTACCAGTTGATCTCTTCTTTTTTATTGTATTTTCGTTACAAAGTAAGAATTTTTTGGTTGAGTTGTGCGTCCACTTTTGAATATATCTGCACCATATTGTTCAGGGATATTTCATACTTTGCAAGCAATGACTTTTTGACATCCAGCTGAAAAGTTAACTGTAACAACCCAGAATTTTTTTTAACCTTGTAAGATTGATTAAGATCTGATTTGAATATTCCATGGTTGGTTAATGAACTTCATGAGTCTCTCTTGAATGACCGTATTCAAAGAAATCACATTAGTTAAGTTTTGTTTGACGTCTTGTGGAAGTACTGACTTTAAATGGCCATATATCTTAGCACGGGTAGAACTGGGAGGGCTATGACCTATCAAATTGAATCTCTTTGAGTTATCTTTCCAACGCACTTTGTTTTACTTGATTCGGAGTTTGGATGAAGAAGTTATGACCTTTTTAGTGGGATTGCCTGCACAGGGACCCGTTTCTGGAAATTTGATTTAGGCACTGCCCCATGGTGGCCTTCACGAGTCATGTGCCATCTCATGGTCCGTGAATCAGCCTGTGTGACCTCTCATGAGGCGTGGTAAGGTGTTTCAGATGGCCTTGACCTAAGGATTGGTTCTATGTATAAGGTTAACATTCCGAAAATCGTGTCAACGAGAAAGTGAGGTTCACAGACCGTGTGAGGCCTCAAGCCCCGTGAACCAATTCGTGTGAAGGTGCCAGCCAAGGCTTTAGGCCAAGTGAGGCTCCATGAACCAGTTCATGGTTCGTGTGAAGCCTCACAGATCGTGAAGCCTACCGTATGGTTGCGGGAGCAAAATTTTTTTTCTTCTAAGTATGGGATTACCGTAGTGGATCTTCGTCGACGAAATATTTTTTTCAAGTGTGGCTTCACGGGAGGACTCATGGTCTGTGAGACCACTACACGGTCTGTGTAGTTGTCATGAGGGTGACGTTGGAAAATTTTTATCACCGTTTCATTAATGGTTTAATTGTACTTTTAGTAATTCCTAATGACATTTTAGTCTTCCTAAGCCCTCCTAAACTCCTGAATTTAACCTATACAACTTCATTCAATTCAAATTTCTTCCTACACTTAGAATTATTTTCAAACTCTCTCTTCCAAAGGCTCTCTTCCATGTGTGGGTTGAAGGTTGGGATTGGAATTAAAGCTTTCTTCTTCAATCTTTCTTCTTTCTAAAGCTTCTTGGTAATCAAGGTATGTGAGAATTTATTCATGGTTTCTTTCAACCATGAAGCCCCAAATGAATTTCTTCAATTGATTTTATGAAATTAAGCTTACTTTGAATTTGGGTATTTTAATTTATGATTGATTTAATTAAATTGAAGTATGAATTGTAATTATTATATGATTTTAAGGTGGTTTAAGTTCAATTATCATGATTTACCTTGAAATTATGAAGATTCAATTATGCATGTCCCTTCAAGTCTTCAGTTCAAGCATGGGTAGTATGAATTATATTTTTAATTGTGGATTTCATTATGATTTAATTATGAATCTATTTATTTATTTATGATGATTTAAATATTTATCTACATTATCCATTTTATTCATTCATCATTCATGACATTTGCATTCATGAACATGATTTTTATGAAGCTTTTGATGTGGGCTAAGTCCCAAATATGTTTATGACTATGATTTTGAACAAGAATGGGTATGACTAAGTTGTGATCACACTATGTCTATGTTATGGCTTTTGAGCAAATGATGGGTGTTTACACCATATGTAAATGTTTAAAGGCGCCTAGGATTGAGACTCGAGTCGGCGTGGACTAACTCCAAGGGTCCATACTCTTTTCTCATACCTATGTTAGTATGGAGCTATTCCTATGCATGAGAGTATGACATGAAGAACATTTTGACTTTTTAGTCACATATGCAAGAAAGTAAAGAAAATGATTTGGCTTTTAAGCCCAATCATGCATGATTATGGTCTCAAGTTACTTGTCCTCTTTTCAAAAGTATGTATATATATATGTATGTATTCTTGTGGGATGATGACTTAGCACCGAGGGATTGGATGTCAGCATGGACTATCTCCAAGGGTCCATACTCCTTTCTGTCAAACTATTTGTCAAACATAGGTTATGCCTCTTATGAGATGATGATGATGTTATGAAAGGATCTACCTTTGGCAAGTAGGTCACCTTTTTATCCGTTGTGGGGCAGACGGCACAGTTCCAAGTTATAGCTCACTTGGTCTCATGTCGATTGAGGTCCCATCCCCTTTATATTTATATAATTAAGCATTCATGCATCATGGATTTCATGGCATATTGTTATACTATCCTTTCTTATAATCTCCTTTCTATATATGTACCCTTGTCATCTAGTATCGGTCCATAGGTTGATCATGCTCATATGCATTGCATGCCCGCATACTTAGTGCATTCTATGTACTAACCCATATCCTCTATCTAAGTGATCTAACCATATAGGAGACGGAGTTGATATCTATCCACCTTTGGACGGTTAGCTTGGTGATTTTGGATTGTTGCTAGTGGTGAGCCCTTTATTCCAAGGGCAAGACCCACCTTCCTCTATCTTATGTTTTGTTATGTCTTTTCTATCTTATGACTTGAGGATGAGCCCGGGACATGTCGTGGCCCCTGTCTTATTCTATGTAGAGGCATTGTTGGATATATCAAATTCTATTGTACACTCGTATTATATGTTTATTTGAGATGCTATGACTATATTATGTTTCGGCTATGGCTATGCTTATGTTATTATGTTACGCTTTAATGTGAATGTGCTTATGTGGAAAGTCTCAAGCCCCTTCTTGTCCCCATAGCTTGAGTCATACTTACCCGCCCCTTAGAACATATTTGCTATGTGCTACGTGATTCATGCAAATCTTCTTCCCAATGACATCCCCATAGATTGAGTTCAAAGTCCCGAAATCCCTTAGAATTATGTGCTTCTTGTTATGTTACGCGCTTTCGAACCAATGATGTGTAAGTTGATGCTAAGATGGCTTGATTGAGGACTTTCAGGTTCTCTTTTGTCACGTCACATCTAGGCCTTACTCTCGGGTCGTGACAATTTTATTTAAAGATATTGGTCTAAATGCATCTAGGATCTTTATGTAGTTTTTAAAAATTGAAATGAAGTATACTGTTTTTACTTCACTTTTGTGCTTTATTAGGATTAGTCATATCTCCAGTTGCTGCTGCAGAATGTATATGATTATTCATGTTTTGCCAACTAATTTGCCACCAAGTGGCTTAGTTAAACTGCTCTTGGCTGATATGTTTAAGCGGAGACGTCCGTGTCTTATCCTCGGAAGGCTATAGGGTGTCGTTAGGAATGCTCCCTATTCTATATCCATGTCGTGCAAAGCTATGTTCTGTTGATTTCCAAGACCTCACTTGTTTCATTCTTTCGAAGGGATGGCTGTGGCTGGGGATGACCCACCTGAACCGGCTGATAGAACCCCAGCCAAGGATAGAGGCCGGCCACAAGGCCGTGCCAGGGCTGCAGACCCAGCCTGTCATAGAGACAGGACTCCAGAGCTGGAGGCGGAGCGTCAGGCCACTCCTATCCCTCCACAGCGAGTACAGCCACCAGCCGCACCTGCCATGACTCCAGCTTTACAGATGTATATAATAGCCGTCTGTTGACATGTCTTCTTCACACCTACACACCAGAAATCTTTCGTGGAAACAACAAGCTTGAAAGTATCACGGAGTTCAACTCCTTGTTTCTCGATAAATGTGTCTGGCATAGGCTATACATGAAAATAACAAACAGAGATTTTTATACGTAAAAATTTGATCTTATGGCACAAATGATAGTGTAGCAATTACAATGTAAATTAAAAAGATACAACAGAAATCTTGTACATCAAATGTTTATCAATTTCAAATTGAATGCTTATATACCAGCAAGTCGAAAAAAATTTAACAAATAAGCAGGAGCCAGAAGACTAGAAGACGGGAATTTAGTAGTTCAATTGGTTGACTACCGAACTCCCACTTTGTTGGTGAGGGTTCGATTTCCACATTGTAATCCCCCTCCCCATTTCCCCTTCCCCTACCCCCATTTTAAAAAAAAAATAGAAGATGATAGCTGGGAAGCCAAATAAAATCTTGAATTCCAGATATAAATCTCCTACTTGCAAATCAAGCAGAAAGGGGATGACCAAATGAACATCATCAGTGTTCACTTAAGTGCAGAACACCAATTCAAGAATCAGGAGATATAAACATTGTCTGAGCAAATGCCACATCACTCCTAGTATCTCAAAACAATAACAAGGAATAGGATGAAAAGGTTTTGCTAGATTTTCACATATGAATACAATGCGATGAATCTGGCGTCTTATGGATTATGAACCAGACTTAAATAAAATAACATTAAACTTACAGAATACTTGGTGAAATTTAGAACATCTATGAACCAAGTATTTTTTTTTTGTAAGCCTAGAGTCTTATCTATCACATTATACTCACACAATCTTTGTCATCATCGCGATTTTGTAGTAAGAGATTATGTGTGTCCTGTCGCGCTCCAAAAATTAGTCACAATTTCATAGGTGTGGCACCATTCTACACTCATATAGGTCCAATCGCCAAGTATGTTCTGCAGAGGAATACACAACCTAAGGATATGATTTAAATTTGTCACAACCTCTCTTTGTCTTGCAGCATTGCACTATATTCGCACATCATAGGAGGGAACATAATGAATAGTGTATACTTGATCAACTAATGATTTGTTATTATTGATATGAACTTAATTCATGGGACCTATAATCACATATGTTGGATTACCATCATTGTTAATCTTCTCTAATATACAAAAGTTCTCCTCGATGTTTCTTTTATATTAGTCTGTGAATTGATCAGATTCACCTCTAACTACACATAATTTACATAAATAACTCACAACAACTGTTTTATCACATTATATCTCAAATTGCTAATGAAAAAAATCATTTTTCATTACAGTTATCTCTGCTTGACAATGACAATACATAAACACAATAAATATTGATTTTCATGTTATGACACATTCTCTAAGGATAAACGCATAAAATGGATATTACTTAAATGGGGCGACTAAAATAGTACACACCATAAATTAAATTTTTTACCATTTTGATCCATCCAAATTGATCCGAACCATCCATTTGCCACCTCCTATAGTCTATCTCTAGATGATTGTGTGGGTTCATAATAAGCTCAAGTGGTAAAAGAACTGAAAGATTACATGTCCAACCTTGGAAGTTTGTCCAGAAAATTAACTCCCTACAACATTAACTGCAGAGTTAATAACATTTTGTTTTCAAGTAACTTCTTTTATCAAAAATTTAGATTTATAATTACTTTTGCTGTCTAGTTTAATTTGTTGGTGGATGTTCTTAAAATACTTTGGCTTACAATTACCATCATTATTATTGACCACCAGATAATTTTTTCTTCAATATATATTATTAGTTTTATTGATTCTACCACGTATTTGTCCCAATGTTTTGAACTTGAGGGAACTAGTTTCAGTTATGCGGCTATTAATAATGTAAAGAATGATTACGAGAGAATTTGTGTATTATTTTATGCAAGTATTAGTTATGCGAGAATTAGTTATTCATGTATTAAGTCATACATGTATCAGTTATTCGACTTTCTATCTTGCATAAAATAATACATAGATTCCTTCATAAACTTATGTGTATTAGTTATGTGAGTTTCTAAATAACAAACCAAACACTATTAATTTTATACATAAATAATCTACCTTCAATTAGCTGCCAAATATAATACTCCCTACATCCAACTTTACTTGACCCTTATTGACTTGGCACAGGGATTAAGAAGTAGTAAAGGATACGGATAATTTTACCAAATCACCCTTTGAATATAATTAATGCAATGTATTGAAAAATGTAATAGGGAAATAACTATAAT
>JBCEWC010018380.1:0-11998 GCA_038996855.1 Solanum aculeatissimum
TTCCTTAGAGCCTCCTAAGTACCATAATTTGAACCCGTCCACATCCCGAGCTTTGGTACCTACCCAACTAGTATCCAAAACACAAGTTATATTAATCTTTCTCCTCTTGAAACTCTTCACTAGCTCTATGGACTTCCCTATAAGTGATGCTATATTCCATATCCAACTCTCAACTTAAGAAAATTTGACCCCCTCTTACCTCTACTACCTCTCACCTTCGATCCCAATCGAAGGCATGACCCTAGTCCACCATTAATTTCCAAAGCAACTAGAAAGGATAAACTGAGACCAGGTAAATCGATAAACTACAACAAATCCAGAAAATACTAGTGCTTAAAATCAACAGCTCAACAAAATTAGCAGACAAAACAATGAAATACAGAGTATAAATCACGCAGAATAGTCAATAATTAAATACAACAAATTAAGAGCAAGACCAGTAATCCTATAGAAATATGTGCAACAAACAATAACAACAAGATACAAAGAGTAAATGGGACAGTAAACCATAGAACTATAGAGTAAAAGTAGTACGCTGAAGAAACCAATAGGCAAGCGCAAGAGGGAACATCACAACAAGTAGCAAAGAAGGAATAATAAACTTAACAAAATTAAACAAATGAACTGAAAAAATAGTCAAGAAACCCACAACACTATATATGCAAGACAAGATATTTTGGCAATAAAACTTCTTTCATGGATATTTAATATATAACTGTAGGATATAGTTGAATCAGGAAAATAGAGGACAAATAGAAGGGTACAACTGATTAAAGAAATAGTGAATAGAGAGAAACATGAAAGATATCATCTGGATGATATTCGTAACTTAGAAGATTTTGATTGAGAAATACTGAATGTCGCTAGAAAATACTAGTCGCCCGAAATGGATAGACATTGCCAGAAAATACTAGATGTCACCGAAAAATAGTAGACATCGGCAAACTAGCTTGACGTTGCCGAAATTTTTTGGAAGCAGTCAGAAAATAATAGATCTTGTTCAAATCTTGATAAATTTGATTCTCCATTGAAAGAAGATGACTAAAAGCTTCGTCGAAACTAAAAGAGAAGAAGGAGAATTTCCCCAGAGAAGAAAGGACATGGACGGTCACTAGAAAAATAGTCGTCAATTTTAAATGAGAATCTGTTCTCTCCCGTCGAAGTTAATGGCTCCGGCATCGCTTAATTTTCTGTAGACCATTGACTGATCTTGATCAACATAAGAGATCCACCCAATCCAAATCACGGATCCCTTCACTTTTAGACGTCATTGAGAGCCGTCGCTCATCGCCTGTTGCTCGTCACCACTCGAAGTTCACAAAACATAAAGATGCTACCGAATTGGTGGATTCTCAGAGAGGGTGATTTTTTCGGTGAATATATTTACCTAAATTCTTTGAATAGTTATGATTAAATTAAAAGAAATTAATTAAGCTTTATAATTTTAAATTTGACTTCTACTACTGTTACTTGATTTAATTATTTAATGACAAATAGTACTAAATTAAATAGTAAACATCACTTGATTTGCTTGAATAGATAAGTAACAAGAAAAATATTTTTTTTTGCAAGGGCCAAGTAAATAAAACAAAGGAAATGTTTGGACATATTCTATTTTAATAAGTCCTTATATATATGATTTTTTTAAAAATAGTTAATTTTGAGATATTTTTAGTTATTACTACAAGAAAGTGAATCATTAATTACTTTTCTTCAATCTAAAAATATTTTCAAATTTATCATTTCCTTCTGTTCATCTTTTCATCAATGTTTCTTTTCCTTTTGTATTTAAACAGTTAAAAAAAGATTCTTATTGGTTTCAAATTAAGTGATTATATATGAGTAAGAAAGAGTAGAATGAAAACTACACTTTAGATTTACTAAAAAATTTAAATAATTTATATTGGTAGATGTTCTAAAACTATTTTAAAAGTTCAATAAATAAATAAGATGACCTCAATCTAATTAAGATTATTTCTCTATTCTTTTTATTTTCTTTCCATGATGTAATTATAAGAAATTAATTATAGGGTGTTACTTTGTGGGCCATTTTTCACAGTTGATGGGTTTCATGGTCCAATAGATATAGTCATATGTGTTTTCTATTTTTTCTCCATTTCTCAAGACTAATGCTACTATGGGATGTCACATACTCGACTTGGGGTGAGATCCACAACTTATACAAACTATCAAGATTATAGCTTGATTTATTGGAAGGTATGAGGTCAAGGATTATGGTAGAAGGATAGTAGGTATCCGAGTGTTTTCATACTTTTATATGGAGAGGGAGGGGGTCAATCTCCTCTTCTCACCTTGTAATGACCCTCTCGCTAATTTTCATCTTACTCAGAAAATTCTAGCATTTAGCGTTTTACTGTAGTGACCCCATATCATTTATGATTTGTTGGACCTGGTAGCTTGGTCACTTGGTCATTCATTTAGGTTTTGTGCAGCTTTTTACACTTTGAGGTTTATATAACTTGAAAAGTCGACTTTGGTAAAAAAATATATATAGATAAACATACTCAAAACAAAATTTAGACAGTTCCATCAGCTTCAGAATGACCAAATTAGGCTAGGGGCTCGAGTACCCAAGCCTTTGGTGTGAGTTTAAACCATTTAACAATTTGGCTATTGAAATTTGGACCAAAGTTGACTTTTTTCAACATTCCTGGAATTTGCACTTGGATAAGAATATTGTCAGCATGGTTAGCTTTGAAATATCAACTTTGGTCTAGAACAACCCTTCATGCGTGTCTCGAGGCTTTCAGTCTCATTCTTAGCCTTTTTGTGGAATTTGATTTAAAATGGTGCTTGAGTGTGGGACCCACTTTTTGTTGAAATGACCTTAGATGGAAATTTTGACTGCACCATTGATTCTAAAATGTCAAATTTAGTGGGGTAGCATAATTTGTTTGTGCGCATGAGATTCTACATGAATCTCAAGCATCCCATCGAAGATTTGATCTTGGCCAACCTTGCTAATTCAGCAAAGGTCTGGTGTCGTCACTTTAGTGGCCCTGGCACCGCTTAAGTATTTATAACTTTAGAGACTAGGGCATCACTTTAGCGGCAGTCGGACAAGAGGGAGAGCATCACTTTAGTGATGCCTGGATTCACTTAAGCGACCCTTGCTTTTGGAGCTAGAGGTTCACTTTAGCGAAGCCCACCTATTTGAGGCCGGTCATTTTTGCAAACTGCGTGATAGCTTAAATGACACCTGCAAACCTTTTAAGTCCATTTTTTGACTTGTTTTCTTCAAGCTTCCATGGACTATTTTTTATCCATTTGAGCTCCAAATTCAGTTATTCCTAAGTCTATCTTGCGTGGGTTTCCAAGGAGAACACATTGGTGTGATCGAAATCCATTTTTGAACCTTCATTTGAGGTAAATTCCGCCCCAAAAGGGGATTCCCTAGCTTTATTCTTATGTTTTTATGGTGTCTTATATATTGGTTGATTTTCTTCCATTTTAAGCAACAATTTGTGTCCTGTTTTGGGATACAAGATCTATAATGCGTTTAGAATCTTGTAGAGTTGATTTTGAGATTTTCATTGTGGGTCCCACAATCTCATTATGACCTAATTTTTGGTTCGTCTCCGAGAAATGAATTTTTATTGTTAAAACATCTTCATTGATAAAGTGATCAACATTTTGATCGTGTGGAACCATTTGGAGTTGATTTCGACATGGAAAGCTACAGTGGACTTGGAGCACGCATGTTTGGCTTTGAGGTAGGCTACGATCTATTTCCTATTGATGGAGCTTTATAAGATGTTATTAGTATAAAATGCCTATGGTTTGGATTGTATGTGATGAGTTAGGGTTCGAATCCCAATTTCTTATTTTCTAGTTCCTGGTTGAGCCTTAGGTGAGGTTGCCTCCATGAAAATCTAGGTTTAATTATTAAATAGTCAATCGTGCCTTAGTTTGGCCTTGCCAGCCTAATTCAGGTGGATTATGGGTGTGTTTTATGGTATTTTAGGTGACACTAACCCTTTGAATGAATTTAGGTTGATCCTTAGAGGTTTAGTTGTTTTGGTGGGAATTCCTTTTTAGGCTTAGAGTCCTCTACTAGTGTGTAACCTTTGTTGTGGCTTGGGTCTAGTTGTTTTCACCTAGTTAAGCTTGTGAGCTGATGTTGCCCCTATTTCAAAACTAAGTGCTAGAAGCCTCTATGTTTCCTCCCTTATAGTGTTTGGTGGGGCTAGTTGTGATTTATTTTAGGCTGTATTCTCTCACTTGTTACCCAGTTAGAGTTATTTCTCCTTTTGAGCCTTGTTATGGAGTTTATAGAGTAGATTTGAGTCCTAGGCCCTGATCATAGAAAGTGATATGGCTTAGTTTCTTATAGCATTGTTGGTTTGTGATTGTGCATGGTGTCTGGGTGCTAGTGATGGCATGCATTGTTACACCTGGTAAAATTACCAAAATACCCCTGATGAGAGATCCTTACATAATGCATCTTCCCAAATTCTTTTGGAAAATTCGAGGCTGGAAACGCGATCAACACAAAATATTTTATGGAAAAATGGTCTTTGTTGAATTTTAGAGCAAGTAGATCAAAAGATAATTTTTTGGGGCAAAGACGCAATTCTAGAAAAGTGTGCGACATGTCCGTGTCATGGACTTGTCGCGGATTTGCACTTAATTTTGATACCATTATTTTTTATAGGATTAGAAAGTCAATAAAAAAATTCAGAAAAAAATAAACGTGTCCGCATCATGGACCTGATTAACCACCTGTACCACCGAAGTTAAAAAAATTTAATTTTTCGAGGGACATTCCATACTTTTCCCCCACTCCTCCTAAACTTAATACACAACCAATATAGGTCTTTTTTGGTCTAAAAAGGGTTCCTGAACCCATTCTTAAGTCCTTCACGTTAAAACTAAGAGGAGAATTTGAGCGAAGAAGAGGAGAGAAGCTAGGGTTTCCAAGTATTCAACTGTGGTCCTTTGAGTTGTGATTGTTCTTCTATTTCAGCGTATGTAAGGCTAAACTAAAACATGAGAATGTTCTTCTATGTGCCCTTATTGATGGTAATAGAGAGATTGTGAAAGTGTTGACCTCTATGCATGTTTTTTATGAATATTTTCTTGTAAATTATGTATATTCTAGTTATTTTTATATGTTGATGATTATGAAAAACATGACTTATTGACTACAAGATTTTACATGAGTTATTTCACAAACCCTACATATTACTTAATAAAAGATTGCATGAATAAACCTATGGATTGAGTCTAGAGCCTTGACAACATGATTGTGATTGTGACCGAGCATGATGATAGGTTGATAGAACTTGATGGTCCTGTAAATTTTTAAAAGTTGAACTCTAAAAAGTGATCTAAATTAAAAGTCCTCCTATGTGATTGTCTAATTCATTCTTAAAAGGTCAATGAGATTGATTGGCCGAATTATTGAAAGATGTAAGTGAGAATTGATTTGATGATTGATAGGCCAAAAGACTTGATTGAGAATTGATATGAGTCTTTATGAGACTCCTTAATTTGATTGATTTAGATGGATTATTTATGGGCATTGAGTCTTGGGAGGAGTATTGAGCACCGAATTGAGTAAGAGTCAGTCCAACTCAAACTCATTAACTATGTCGCTAAGCGTAGGAGAGGATTAAACCGTTAAGTCAGATATTTCCTCTTGATAGGTCCTTGAAATAATAGAGGACTCAATTGTTGGATCCATTTATGAATTTGAGTTGTTCTTACCCCATCAAGGTATTGAATGGTTGTGAAAACATCAATGGAATTATGATGGGTCATTGTCTACTCTTTATTCTTGCTTTAGTTAGACATTTTGATATTTTGATTGAGTATTTTTGTGTTGATTTTTATTTTAACTATATCTATTTTATTCAACCATTTTATATACTGGTATATTCTACATACTGACATCCATTTGGACTACATCATATTATGATGCAGAGATAGGTATTATCATCAACAGGTGCATCATTGAGGATCTATTCAAATTTTAGCTGATTGGTGAGACCTCCTTGCTTTCGAAGGATTTCCATATTACTATTGTATAACTACTAGAGTTTAGATTTTCTTTTTATTTGATTTGAGGTAGCCATGAACCTGTCGTTAGGACCATCTAGATAGTAGAGTTAGAGGCTTCATACACTAGACAGTGATGAGTTGATGATTAGATCTTTATCTTTGACTGATTTTTTTAAAACTATTTTTATGTCAGAGAATTTGGAGTTTGATTATTAGCCTATGACCTTTTTATATTGAGATTGTCCACCCTTTTTCATCTTTAGTCTTCCGGTGATATGTTAATTGTTAATTTAATGAATATGATGAGGCCAAGTGGTTCACTTGGGGACTAGCAATAGTCTCTGAGTGTTTACCATGTCTAGGGTACCCTCTTAGGGTGTGACATGCATTGCCTTGGTTTTTTGTTTGCTTATGGTTGTAGTCAACTGCGGTACATGTATTTGTTCTTAACATTATTTTGAGAAAGTTGGGTTACTACCTAAATTGTTTATACTGATTCTCTAATTTGGGTTGTACTACCTTTACTACTTATTCTGTAGTGGAGGCATTAAGGATGTGCTCATTTTTATACTAATTTGGTTGATGAGATTTGTGACCTTCTTTATACTATATTGTCATTGATCTCTGGCCAATATTACAGAGCGGATCATAGAAAGGATGGAGTGTGTGTATATATATTGATGATAAGACCTGGATCAAGACTAGGTAGGTATATAAGGAGCATTCCCGAGCTCCTCATGAAGATCCCAAAGAGGCACATGGGTCCTACTTCCTGACTAGGACCGAAAGTGGATGTCTATACCTTGGTATAAGATATATTGCATGACTGGTTTTCTTACACAACTCTCATTCACATTCATTACCTATCACCAACATATTGATTGTACCTTCCGTTAGTATGGGATGTCATATGAGTTTACCTATTTGTGAGAAAACCTTCATTACACACAGGGGCTCGGAGGGTATTATCTTCCTATTTGTAGACTTATAACGGTATAAAGGGTGACCTTTTATTCGGAGGTAGTTACTGCCTTTGTTTTTTTTTCCCAACCTTTTTATGTAGGGTTTATGTTGTCACGGCCCTTTGGGCCTTTATCTGCTCTCTATGATTATTTATGTTACTAGGTTGTCTTCTAGTTGGCCTCCTTCGTAGTGTGTTATCGTGTTTAGGTTCTAGGTTGTCCACCAGGTACGTTCCTTGACTATTTACTTTGTTCTCCCTTTTTTATATTTTGTCTCTTATTTCAAGTTCCACTATTATCCTTGTTACGTACTTGTGATATATGTTCCTTACTTACATGTCCTTTATGCTTGTTATCTTTGGAGTTCAGTCAGCCTATGCTTGCTTTGTGCCACTTGTTGGTACTCATACTATACTTCTACTCCCTGCAGATCATAGTATGAGCTTTCATTACTTATTTGGACATCATAGGACGCAACTCTTGAGTTAGAGACTAGGGTAAACTATTAGCATTTGGAGTTTCCTATTTCTCTCTATTTTGTCTTAGAAAGTTGTACTATCATTATATTTATATAAGCCTTGTATTCCTTTACTTTTGTTTTGAATATCGAGTATTGACTAATACCATATCATGTAGTTTATCTTGTTTTTATTGACTTTATTCTCCTTTTGATTATCTTTTTTATTGATATTATCTTTATCGCTTGTTTTTCTCTGCTTCAGCTTGTGATAGTTCATTATCTATGGTTCTAGACTATGAGTTAGGTTTACTTATTGGTGGGTGATTATAGGTGTCATCACGATGTAAGAAATAGGGTCATGATAAAGTGATATCAAAGCTTAGGTTTTCCAGTATTGTTGGTATAAGAGCAAGTGCCTAGTAGGATCCTATGAATCGGTGCAAAAACATTTGTATCCTATCTTTTGAAGGCTATAAGGCATTCTTAGGGAAATTATATTATTTATTCCTAATTGTGTGATTTTGTTTGATCAATCTCTAAATACTTTCTTGGAATTCATTCCTCCTTAGATGGATGACATGAGCTTTTCGGTAGGCATGGACAAAGCCTTAGCACATGCTACTCAGATTTCAATTCATGACCATATTGAGCCTTTGTCAGGCATAGACCTTAAAATTGGTGATGTTCTTTAGCATTCAGAGACTCTAAAGGCAACCCCAGCTTCGAAAGTATCTGTGACCACCTCAACTCCTTTAGTTCTAGAATTAGATATTTCAAAGCTCGATGAGGATACACCATTTGCAAGTGTAGTTATGGATGCCCAAAGTGTTACATAACCTTGAGTTGGACTTATAGCTCCTTAGTAAGGAGGTTTGCCAATTTTTGAGTATGTGGTTAAGGTTATTGAGTGGATTGGACAAGCTTCCACTTTGTTCCCTATGGAGAAGGAATGACTCAGTAATTTATTAGTGGATTGACTTTGTCTCTCCATTTAGCATCAAATAATATAGTAGTAACTAGGTATACCTCTCCCTAGGTGGTTAGTTATGTGATATCTATGGAGTAGGCGTGTACGAAGACTTATAAAGATGGAGGTAAGAGGTCACATCATCAATGCAACGTGTTAGTATCTCACTTTGAGGTAGATATCATCCTGTAGAGGAACATCCTCACTCTTGACCTACCAAGTATATGGTGGGGCCACCTCAGATTCCAAGAGGTCCAATGATAGGTTATGGTTCCCACAGTTTGCAGAGTTCATGACAAACTTCTCAGGGTGTGCCTTCTCAGCATTCAAGTTCTGAGGCTCATTCTATGACATCTAAGCCACCTCAGTAGGTTTCTTTTAGTGGGAAGTGTTATACATGATGTGAGTTAGGGAACTTTGCAAGGGACTATCAAACTATACCATTAAAGGCAATACTACTAAAGGGCATATTGGACTAGTTTGAAGCCTAAGAGTCAGGTCAGACTACTAGCCACATATGATCTCAGCTTGGGTTAAGGGTCAGGTCATAGCCTGGTTAGAAGGCAAAATTATAGCATGGGTTGAAGGCTAGGTCCTAGCCTTGTTAGGAGGACAGATCTGGGTATACATTCTAGGTCAACGACCATGCAGATTGTTCTATGAGATTTGTGATTATGCGTACATCATCGGGTTACGAGATCAGTTGAGACTTGATACCATGAGCGTCACACTCGTATACCTCCTTTTACCCTATCATTATGCATGGGTGTACCTTCTGAGCTTATGGGGGCCTAGTTGACGTACAAGCATAAATAGTAAGGCCTTACACCTATGTACATCACCATACCATCGTCCCGTTTTTAGTTACTTCCATATTGGCCTGCATACTTTTTTGGTTCTTGTGATTAGCCACTTGTGGACTTATGCTCTTGCTTATCCTTGTTTATTTACTATTTTTACTTAGTCGGCCTATGATGCTTACTAGGTACCTTATTTTTAGTGCTTACCCTACACTCTATATTCGTTTCATGATGCAAGGCCAAACATGAGCTAACAATGTTGACTCCTCTTGTGATTGTTGTCATTTATTTAGATTGTGGTGAGTATTGGACGATCTTAGATCCTTCTAATCTCCATCTGCACTAGTGGCGTGTCTTTTGCTACCAGAGACTAGCCTTGTATTATTTTTGGTCTTGTACATGTGTATCGTGTGTATAGTAGGTCTATACATATGACTTCCAGGTTCTAGGAGGGTGTTTTGTAGTTATTTATATGTATAGTATTAAATTTTTTTAGTTTGGTTAGTTATCAATTGTTTTCTATTTAAATTACTTCCTGCCCACATACTCATTACTAGTACCTTTGAGGTATGGGCTAGCTTGCCTATCTGGGGAGAGATTAAGGTAACCGCTGTCATGACTTGTAAAGTTGAGTTGTGATAAGTTGGTATCTGAGCTTTGAGTTTGTTGGTCTCATCTGTATAGAGCTATCATCTAGTAGAGTCCTACAAATGGGTGTGGAGTTATTCGTGACTTACCTTCCGGAGACTACGAGATGTTATTACAAATCTCCTCTTAATTATGTCACTTCATGCAGTTGTGTTATTAGTTTTGTAGAATCTCACTTCCTCACACTTTTACAAATATTATTTGCAGAGGTCAGTCTTTAGGTAAAGTTGGGGATATAGCGTTAGCTCTAGACAGGGACCTTCCTTAGACCCCATGAAGGCACACTAAGATGCCCCTATTCCCACCCAACTAGAGGGACCGGCAGTGGCATCAACCCTAGGTGCCCTTATTATGACTCCAGTAGTATAGGAAGCTATTATGCAGTTACTTCCGGTCCTTGGGGGTGTACAATAGGCACCAACCCCATCTCTTGAGCCAAGTCAGTTCCATCAGTGTAGTTGTTATCCCTCGCTCTAGATAGGCATGTTTCCTCAATGCTTTCTGTGGCTCAGCAAGATATTGTATAGGGTGTTAGCCCTTACCAGAATTAGTGGTGCTTAGTTACTTCCTCATATTGGGCCCTTCGAGGTTTTTACGAGTGGTTGGAGAGGACGTTTATGAGTTGATAATGACATATCAAGAGAGGTTGTAGACCTTGAGATTGTTAGAGTCTAGAGGGGAACATTTTACAACTTATTAGCTTGATGAAGGTGACAGACAGTGGTGGCATACTTATATGGACACCAGGAAAACTAGGTCACCATTGGTATCATGGATAAAGTTCTCTGATGCATTTTTGTCCAGATCATCCCCATGAGTCTCAGAGATAGGCTCAATGATCAGTTCTCTATACTAGAGTAGGGGTCGATAAAGTGTCAAAGTACAAGACCAAATTTCATGAGCTATCCTGATATGCCGCCGACATATTGCCTATCGAGGAGAAGAATATTAGATACTTTGTCAGGGGTTTGAGGATGTAGCTCAGGATTGAGATCCAGTCTCTAGTCATAGTGGGTTGGTATTTCTTAAATATTGTTGATCATGCTTGCACTATTGAGCAGCTACGTTATGAGGGCCACAGGGATAGCAAACATTGGGCTCTCTATGAAGGAAATTATAGTGGGACACTATATAGATCCAAAGGGCTATTTGATAAGCCCCAATCGAGGTTGCAACAAGTTCAATCTAGACATCCCTTCCAAGAATCATTATAAGTTTAAGGGTAGTTGCTAGTCACAAGATACTCCTAGGCAGGGTGGTCCTCCTTATCCCACCGAGCATAGGTTGAGGGACAGAGATACAATGAATTTAGGGTAGGCCAGGTCCTCTTAATTAGCTAGTCAGGGATCTAGAATTTCTAAGACAGATACTAATGACAACAATGGTTGATGCCATAGTCATCAAGCTTTTTTAGGATACTATAATTTTGGAGCGCGAGATCACTAATCCCGAGATTATACCATGTCGAGAGAGATGTACTTAGCTTTTCAAGAAGGTCAGTCATCCCTGCCACTGGCAGTCAGAGATAGAGGTCGAGATCAGGGCCACAAAGGTGACCAACGAGGTTTTAGAGATGACCAATATGGGTCTAGAGATTATCAATATGGTTCCTGTAGTGGTAGGTCTAGTAGTAGAGGCTATACTAGAGGGGGAGGCCATTAGGGTCATTTCTACGTGGCAACAACATGGTCAGAGGCTAAGGCATTATATGTTGTTATCATAGGTACGATTATTTTATGCCAACAACCAGTGTCAACCTTATTTGATCCTGGGTCTATATATTCATATATATCTTTTTATTTTTCTTCTTATATGGGGATGAGCCCTGAGCCTCTTTCAGTACCACATTGTGTCTCGACTCCTATAGAAGATTATGTACTAGTGGATCAGTTAGGCAAATCATACACAGTTACTATTTAGGGGCAGAGTACCTGGGCAGATTTAATGTTACTAGATATAATTGACTTTGATACCATTTTGGGCATGGATTTGTTGGCTCCTCATCATGCAGTTTTAGATTGTTATGCAAAAACTGTTACCTTGGAGATTCCTGGTATACCTCTAGTGGTATGGTAGGTGTTAGACCCTCGGTCTACTTGAGCTAAATAACACGGGCATGACAAGGACTTCTACATTG
>JBCEWC010018381.1:0-11996 GCA_038996855.1 Solanum aculeatissimum
TTTACCTTTTAGGTTAAATAAATGAAAGGATAAGAGTTTATGAAATCATCCATATCCTTATTTTATTTACCTTTTTAAGTTAGACAAACGAAAGGATAAGACTTTACAAAATCATCTATATCCTTATCTAGTTTAAATTTCCAGATAAGGTAATTTAAAGGATAGGAGTTTATGAAATTATCCATATCCATAACGCACCAGCAAGTAAGCTATCACGATCCAAAATTGGGAATGATGACACCTGTCTTTAATCTACTCAGACAAGTCATACTAAATAGCAAATAATAAGAAAATGTGGAAGCTAAAGCAATAATACAATCTAAATAACAAAGGATTAAGGCATATGGAATATAACCAGTCTAAAACTATCCCAGAACTATTGTCACATATACAAGCCTCAATTACAACATAATCAAAATGGAAAAATAATACAAGTCTCAATAGTTTTTGTTTCTTAAATAGAACATAAAAAATAAAGAAGTTTGATAGTCTTGAAAGTATGGTGGAGCGACAAGCAACATTCTCTCAATCTTTCATAGGCTCAGTCCATAAGAAAATAAAAATGTCAACATGTCTGGACTCACAACCTACACACATGTGTAGAAAACAACGGTGATTATGAACTAGTACCCAAGAATAGACCAGCTAATTGATCAACCTTAATTGTTTACAAGAATATAATCAAGCTAGATATCACACTTATTACAAGGTAGATATCACACTTACTACAAGGTAACACATTTAAGACATGGAATGGAATGGGATGCCATGATATGCAAGAAACATAATGAAATTTCAAATAATCGTGATGCAAGTAGGTCTACAATACATATCAGCTAATATAATCAGATCAGTACCCATGGGGGACACATATGGGTCATGAATCCACCAGTACCATTTACCTTCATAATTTATCTTTTATATCTGCCCAGAACCATTTTCCTTCCGTTTTTCTTTTCTTTTCTTTTTCTAGGAAGAATCATTTCCCTTTTGCTTTTAATCAACATTGGAACATCAAGCAAATATATGTCATCACAACACAATAATCACTTTTATAAGCATGAGAATATGCATGATGTTCACAAAGGCCATTTATTCAATAATCAACCAATCAATCTCATTGTTCTTTGAACATTTGGGTCATCACTAATAACATTACACGGTAGTTACTTTATATCACAACTCAAGTTCTCAATAACTATTTTATCATCATAGCTTAGGATTATCCCTCACTTAATCCCCATTTCACTAGTATTCATTCCAACAACTTCAACAAATGTTAGATTATCTATACTAGCCCAACATCACATATAGAATACTTCAATAGATGTTTCCATAATAACACGAGACAATGCTCAACAATTAGATCAATATGAATAATTTCTACATCTCAATAACCGGAATTCCAAGCTCAATAAACATTATCAACTAAAGGATCATCATCATTGAGCAAGTACACACCAACTCAAGAGTCAATTCATATATAATATCTCATTAACATTCCCATTACCCCATTATTTCTGCTAAATCATTCCACTAATCCTCAAATAAACAAAGAAAGAGAGATACAATGTTCAATTAAACTCAACAAGATTTATAAATCCACTTTTCTTGAATATGCCAAACAATCAATCCAACAAGAGTGACTTCCCCATCCAAATTGAATCCAACACACCACAATTTAGCAAAGAATAGATTCACATTCACAATTGAAAAATAATAAAACAAAAATAAAGCAATTTGGGAAAAAGGACAAAGTAGTCCAAAAATTTTATTCAAGAAAAAATGAGGCCAAAATTTGAAAATTTTAAGATTATAACATTCCCCATGTAATTACGAATCCATTGCTGAAAATCCATTTGTAAATGGTGCTAAAATGAACTCATTATCACCATTTTTTGTGAAAAATTCAAGTCCATGAAAAATTCCCAATTTCCTTAATTGAAAATTTTAAATTTGATGTTAAAATAAATAAATAATCAATGGCTAATAAAGATGGAAGTTGAAAATACACTTTTCAGTGAAATCTCTTCCAAAAATAAAGTGAAAATCGTCAAGCTAGACTCTCAAAATTCAAAAATTGAGAGAATGGCTAAAAACGTGACCAGGTAAGTGAAATCAGGTCTCTGAAGTTGCTAAAGAAATAAGTTTCTCTTAAGAGACACCTGCCAATAATGCGGGCTTCACTTCAGTGAAACCTGGTCACAAACGCAACCCTTCGCTTTAGCGAGCCCAACCTCCCTTTGGTGAGGTCGCATTAGCGACCAAGCTTTCGCTAAAACGAGTCTTGAGGCAAAAGAACACAACAATTTTTTTACAATTCAACAAAAGTTCAGAATCAATCCTCGAGATTAATTGGGAACCCTGTACACACAAACCATATATGCAACCCTACAAAATTGACATTCCGTACTCAATGAAATTGTTGAAAATGGAATCTGATGTCTCCTAGACCCGAAATATGATATGGTGCAAGTAAACTAACTTCGACCACTTGAAATACTGAAACCCTATCGAAATACCCAAAAATTATGACATAGTTTATTCTAGCCCTAAAATTACCTCCTGGAACCAATGCATCCATTAGAAATTCAATCCGAGAACAGAAACTTAAAATATTGTCAAAAGACAAACGTTAACTCAATATCTAACTCCGAAGCTAAAATCCACATAACAACTCCAAATCTAATACCGACAAATCCCTTAGATCAATTTCCATATTGTGGAATTGGTGGAATTGATGAAATTTCATTTTTAGATTCGAATCTCTAGATGACTCGAAATTTCAGAATTAGAGAACTTAAGCTTTAAAAAATCAATTCTTTAGCAAAAGCTGATCTTTTTGCAAGATCATCAAAAATCAACTTTCAAAACTAACCAAACATCACTCAAGGTCGCTGCCAGGAGAGGTAAAATCATAATTTTGTCAAAAAAAAGCCAAAAATAAACTTCAGGGTGATTACATCATCCAGCAGTAAAAATCATATTTATCCTCAAACATAAGGCAAAGACATACCTGAAGTCTAGAAAAGATTAGGGTACCTGATCCACTCATCAAACTCGATCTCCCAAGTAGTCTCTCCCACGGGCTGATGATACCACTAGACTTTCACTAAAGAAATCTCCTTAGTCCTCAACTTTCGGACATGTCTATCTAAAATGGCAATACGAACCTTCTCATAAGTCAAATCAGGACCCAACTCTAATGAATCAAGGGAAATCACACAAGACTCATACGAAATGTAAAACCATAGCATCAAGACATAAAACACGGGATGCACAAATGATATACTAGGTTGCAAAATAAGTTTGTCAAACATCTCTCCTACTCACTCTAGAATATCAAAAGTTCCAATATACCTAGAGCTGAGCTTTCCGTTCTTCCTAAATGTCATGACACCCTTCATGGGTGGAATCCTCAATCAAAGTTGATCATCTTCCATGAACTCTTAACGGTCTAACACGCTTATCAGCATAACTTTTCTTATGACTCTGGGCTGTCATTAATCAACTCTAAATCAAATGAACTTTCTCCATGGTATCTCTAGGAAAATCAATATCATGTCTATCCAATGTAATAGTATCAAACTAATCTATGGGTGATCTACATCTTCGGCTATATAAAGCCTCCAAAAAGGCAATCTAGAGGCTAGAATGATAACTATTGTTATAAACAAACTCCACCAAGGGAAAATACTGGTCCTACTTGGCATCAAAGTCAACAACACACGCTCGGAGTATATCCTTTAGAACTTGAATAGTCCTCTCAAACTACTCGTCTGTTTGAGGGTGAAATGTCATACCCAAATATAACCCAGTGCCCAACCCATGTTTTAGGGCCTTCCAAAAGTGAGGGGTGAACCGGGAACCCCAATCAGATATATTAGAGACAGGTACTCTATAGATTCTAACAAGTTGACTGATATATAGATGAGCAAACTTCTCTACCATGAGCATAACCTTGACCAACATCAAATGAGTGGACTTAGTATAATGATCCACGATTACTAAAATAGAGTCATGACTACCCACGTTAGTGGGTAAATCCACCATAAAGTCTATAGTGATTTATTCCCACTTCCATATATGAATGGGAATCCTTTGAAACTCACCCCCTGGACTTTGATTCTCACACTTAACCTGTTGGCATGCCATACACTTAGACACAAACTCAACATTGTCTTTCCTCATACCACACCATAAATAGTGTTGACTCAAGTAATTATACATCTTCACTACTCCCTGTTGGATGGCATATCTAGCATAATGAGTCTTCTTAATTATTAATCTAATCTAGTCACCCGTCTTTGGTACACAAATTTGTCCCCCAATCCTTAAAAAACCTTCGACATCAAGAACGAACTCCTTCACCTCTTCTCTAGTCATTTTGTCTCAAATGATACAACTTCTCATACTCAAACTACCACTCATACAACTTATCCATCAAAGAAAATCAATCTTCTAAGAAAGCAAGTATATTGTCCTCATCAAAAAGCTGCAATGTTACTAACCCATTGGCCAATCATTGAACATCTTTAGCCAAAGGTGACTTCTCTACTTAGATAGCTGCAAGACGGCTCATACTAGATGTCTTCCTACTTGCAGCATTAGACACTACATTGGCTTTTCCTGGATGGTATAGGATAGTCGACTTATAATCCTTTAGGAGCTCAATCCACCTCCTCTGCCACAAATTCAAGTCCTTTTAGATTAAGATGTATTATATGCTATAATGATTAACAAATATCTCAAAATGAACCCCATACAAATAATTCCACCACAACTTCAAAACAAAGATAACAACTGCCAACTCAAGGTCATAGGTGGGATAGTTCTTCTCATGCGTCTTCAATTTTCTCGAGGCATAGGCAATCACCTTTACTTTCTTCATTAAAATACCTTGTAACCCTAATCCCACGCATCACAATATATGGTGAAATTAACACCCTCTTTAGGCAAGGTCAAGACAGGTGCAGTAGTCGAAAAACCCTTAAGATTGTAAAAGCTCTCCTCACACTCATCTGAGTAATGAAATGCTACATTCTGCTAGGTGAGTCTAGTCAAGGGGGCCACTATAGTAGAGAAACCTTAAACAAAACACCGATAATACCTGGCTAAACCCACAAAGCTACGAATCTCTGTGGCAGATATAAGTCTAGTCCACCCTCTAAAAACCTTGACCTTCGCTAGATCAACCTTGATTCCATCCTTGGACACCATATGCCACAAAAATTCTATAGTACTGAGCTAGAATTCACACTTAGAGAACTTAACATAAAGCTTCTCCTTCTTGAGTCTCTAAAGCATAATCCTCAAATGCTTAACATGGTTGGCCTCAGTCTTGGAATAGACAAGTATATCATCAATAAATGCAATCACAAGAGACTTAAAATAAGGCTAAAATACTCCATTCAGCAACTCCATAAACAACCCAGGTGCATTAGTCAACCCAAGAGACATAACAAAAAACTCATAGTGATCATACCTCATTGAAAGGCAGTCTTAGGAATATCATATGGCTTGATCCTCAACTAATGATATCCAGACCTCAAATCAATCTTGGAGAACACCGCTAGACCTTAGAGCTGGTCAAATAAATCATCAACCCTGGGAAGAAGGTATTTATTTTTAACAATCACCCTATTCAATTGTCCATAGTCGATGCACATCCTTATAAACCCATCCTTCTTTATCACAAATAAAACCGAAGGACAACATGAGGATATGCTAGTCCGAATAAATCCCTTTGTCAACAAATCCTAGAGCTAATCCTGTAGCTCTTTCAACTTAAAAGAATCCATACGATATGGAGGAATAGAAATGAGCTTAGTGCCTGGTTCAACATAAATCACAAAACCAATGTCCCTATCAGGATGAACCCATAAACTCTTAAATCACATTAATAGACTCTATAGGAGGTAGATCAACTATAGTATTATGAATAAAACCTAGATAGGATAAGTAACCTCTAATAATCAACTGTTGTGCCCTGATATAGGAGATAACTTTAGTAGGATAAGAACCACTCAAACATTTTCCCTCAGTTCTAGATCCACCAAGTATGACTAAAGTAATTGTCTTGGAATAATAATTAAGAATAACATGATACGGAGAAAGCCAATCCATATCCAAATGACATCAAAATTTACTATATCAAGACGAATCATGTCCACCCAAGTATCATAACTCACCAAAGAGAAAAGAAAAGATTGGTAGACTTGACCCACTATTAAGGGATCTCCTATTTAGGTAGGAACATGTACAGGTACAAACATTTGAAAACATAATAAGTCAAACCCAAAGGAGAAGTATGTGGATATATATGAATAAGTAAATCTAGGATCAAACAACACAGATGTAGGCCAATGAAAAATTAGGATAATACCTATGATAACTGCATCTAAGACCTCAACCTCTGGTCTCCTTGGAAAAGCATAACAATGGGCACAAACACCTCCACTCGATTAAATTCTGCCTCTACTACCCTGCTAAACTAATGCATCTCTAGAACCTCTACCATGAGCACAAACACCTCTACCTTATTAAGATCTACCATTCCGCCTAATATGTGAGGATGAAACTTTAGCTAGAGGTGTTGAATTTTTTAGTAGGGCTATCAAATAAGTATAGTGTAGTCTAGAATGAGCATGCAAAAGACATTGTGTAATAAATGGCCAGGATACCCACAACTATAACAAGACCTCAAAGTGGGATACTTATGTAAAGGACCAGATGGAACACTATAGCCAACCCCACCTACCCACCTCTTAACACAAGATGAACAAAAACTACCCTTTGAAGTTGTTAAGGATGTATGCAGCATACCCTGATGCTATGATACACTACCTCTTCGATGAAACCCTCTACCTCCTAATGATGTATAAGAATAGTGACCAGTAGCTTGGACCCTATTAGGGTCCACAAACTCCTTATGAACCATCAATGCCTTCTTGTCGATACTCAAAATAGTTTAAAAGGAGGCTCCCTTATAAGTTGATTTGAAGATATAAAATCTGAGGGAGAAAACCAAGCCTCTCACAAACATGTAAACTCTCTCTGCCTTAGTAGAAATCAAGGATATGTCCTTGTCACAAAACTAATAAAATTGGCCCTCATACTCAGCAACTGTCATGCTACCCAAGGTCAAGCTCTCAAGCCTCGTAAAAATATCCTTTTGAATGCTCCGAGGAATAAAATTATCCTAGAAGGAACTTGAGAATACATATCACTCTAACGAAGGATATCCAGATGGTCTAGCTCTCATATACGTCCTCCACCACTCCCTAGTAGGGCCTTTAAGCTGAAGAGTAAAAAACTTGACACCTCGAGGATTAACTAAGCCCATGTTCTCCATAGTCTCATGGCATAAAGTCAAGAACTCATAAGAATACTCACCCTTACCACCATGAAATTAGGGTGTTTTCATCTTCTAAAACCTCTCATGTGTCTATTAATCATCAACTGTAAGAACTTGATTAGGAGCAATTTCTATCGATACAGGAACTAATAGTGGCTACTCCTTGGGCTCGACCCCTACTTTATCCTCCAACTCTGCCCCTAACTCTTCCTTGAGTTGGGGTTTTAGTAATGATATTAGGGGTTGGTCCCCTCTCCAATAGAAGCTGATGCTCTAGTCTTTGCCATCTTTCAAAAGAACACATTACACACAGTACTAACTCAAGAATTCACACATGGTAGAATGGAAAAAAGTAAAAAAGAATTTTTCCTAACAATCTCCATAGCCTTTCAAAGATAAGTACAAGATGTCGCTGAGTCAATCCTTAAGACTCTATTTGACTAGACTTGTACACGAGTGACACCTGTGAACTTGGGTCTCTGATACCAAATTATTACAAATTGAAATTGAGTGTGATGAAACTTACCTTAAACCCATCGAGACAAGTTGTCCTAAACAATATATATTAAAAGAAATATGGAATCTAAAGTACTAATACAATCTAAATAGTAAAGGATTAAGGGATAAAGAACATAACCATATGGAAGCTAAAGTAATAGTACAATATAAATAGCAAAGGATTAAAGGATAAAGAACATAACCATAGTCTAAAATCATCCCAGAACTTGTGTCACATATACAAGCCTCTATTATAACAGAATCAAAAATAAAAAATAATACAAGTCTCAATATTGTTTGTTACTCAACTAGAACAAAACCAATAAAGAAGTCTGACAGTCTTGAGAGTAGGATGGAGCAACAAGCAACTACCCCTCAATCTTTCAGTAGTTCGGTCCATATGGAAATAGAAACGTCAATATCATCCGGGCTCACAACCTACACATATGTGTAGGAAATAAGAGTGAGTACCAACATGTACCCAACAAGAGGATCTAAACATAGGTAGAGGATAAATAACTCAAATACTCCTTCCATCCTAACTACATACCTCTAAAACTGCAAACTTGTAGTCCAACATACACACTTTATATATATATAATCACAGTATTAGTCCACAACATCTTAACTGATCAATCTCAATAATTTACAAGAACAAAGTTAAGCAACATATCACACTTAGTAAAAGGTAGCACATTTAAGACATTGAACGAGATGGAATGGGATACCACGATATGTAAGAAACACAATGCAATGTCAAATAATCGTGATGCATGTTTGTCCTACGATACACATCTGTTCATATAATCAGGCCAGAATCCATGGGAGCCACACATGGACAATGAATCCACTGAAACCATTTACCTTCGACATTTATCTTTCATATCTATTCAAAACTGTTTTCCTTCGGCGTTTCTTTTATTTTCTTTTCTTTTCTAGCCAGAACCATTTTCCTTCAGCTTTTCTTTTATTTTATTTTTCTTGCCAGAATCATTTTCCTTTGACTTTTCATCAACATTGGAACATCAAGAAGATATGTCATCAAAATACAATTACCACTTTCATAAGCATGAGTATATGCAAGATTTCCACAAAGGCCATTTATTCAACAATCAAGTAAATAATCTCATTGTTCTTTCAACATTTGAATCATAAAAAAAACATTACACAATATTTACTTCATACCATAGCTCAATTTCTCAATAACCACTTTATCATCATAGCTTAGTACTGCCCCTCATTTAATCCACATTTCTCTAGCATTCATTTCAACAGATTATACAAACTAGCCCAATATCATATATAGAATACTTCTATAGAAGTTCCCATAATAAATATGAGATAATGCTCAACAATTAGATCAATATGAATAATTTCTTGTAATGATCCTCCAGGTCATTTCTGTGTTAATTTGTATCAGTTAGAGCATCCCTATAGTAACGCCAAGTCATTAGTGACTTATCGACACTAATAATTTGGCCCCTTATTCGTTCGCTAGGAGGTTGTGCAGTTTAGCCTATTTGGACATTGGAATTACCTTATACTTTTGGAATATGACAAAGACTTGTAACATTTTAGGAAGGATATTTTACGAAGTATGTTAAGTGCACAATGTTCGTATGTTAAGATGGGAAGTCAAGGAATTGCTTAATAAAAGTTGGTGGAAGTTATTACGGATGTTGTTAAGGGATTTTTTGAAATTCTGATTTCAATATCTCATCACTTTTCTACTAGATTATAAAGATTTAGAATGCCTATGACCCACTAAATTGAATATTTTTTAGTCTAATTTCCAATTCACAAAACGGTTCGGTCATACAACCTCAAAATAAAGAGATTTGCATGTTTTCATTAGACTGCATAAGCAGGCACCTCGACGTGGGTGCCCCTTAGCTTTAGGTCGGTTCAGCTTTATACACAGCCATATCCTTCATTTTTATTCATTTGGAACAGCATGAAAACCATAAAAAGGATCAACCAATCTTTCAAATACTCCCCGGTCACTTCGATTCTCAACTTGAAAGTTTAAGGAAAATTACTCTACATCACGAACAGATCTGCGTGGTATAATTTTCTTGTTGACTTAAGCTCCATTTTATATTTCTGCAAGGAGAAAGAACCTTGAGCCTTCTTTTTCCAATATTTTTGTAGAGGTAACACCTTTTTTACAACCCTCCTTCGTAATTCAATGTCCTAGTGCCATTTTTATAGATTTCCGAGCAATATAATGATGTATTTAATATGGTGGCTGCAAGCAGATCCTTTTTCTTGGTTATTTTTAGCTGTTGTTTCAGTTTATTATGGTGTTATGGTGCGAGAGATTATGGAAGGTTTGGGGGTATATTTATAGAATAATTATTGCATTTTTTCGACTCCTCCGAAAGAAAAAGTTGTTACTTGTTAGACTGGTTTACATTTTTTGAGTATCGGATTGAGCTCGAATTCGATATATGGGCTCAACTGATATGTTTAGGGCTTAATTTAGGTATAAAAGAGTCGAGTCTAGGCTTTAAAAGGATGGCAAAAGACCAAAATAACCCTTTACAAAGAGCTGTAAAATATTGTCCACTAAATCCTTTACGGCCCGTGAAACGTTCCACGACTCGTGGGTCACTTCCTTGATCTTTTGGGCACATTCTTGAGGTTACTGGAACCTTTCACGAGACCAATTCATCATCCGTAGAAGTCTTTACGACCCGTAGATGGATTCGTCAAGTATGGGGCTCAAATCCTAACTTTCTTGACTTTTCCATGAAACCTAACCTTACGGGTCATACTAAGATTCACGACCCATATATGGTTTCGTGAAATTATCCTGCTCTGGCAATGTTCAGCAAAATGACCATAACTTTTGACTCAAAACACCAAATGAGGTGAAACAAGTTGTATTGGAAAGCTATTTAAAGGATCTTTCATTTGATAGGTCATGGGTTAACTAAGTCTTTGAGTGCTAAGAGTTATGATCGTTTAAAGTCGAAGCTCGCATAATCATCACTATAAACTCAATTTATAGGAAGGTTTTGAACTCGTCTAAGTGTTAGAAATCTCTTATGACCCTAATACACTTCTCATATGTAAGAATGAGTCTTGAAATATTGGTACATGTGACGATAGAGTTACGGCGTGTCACAATAAATCTATTTCCAAAAGAATTGGAGTTGATGATAGAAATATTGGTGTTGCAGATTTTTGCTAGAATTCTCATCAAAATGATGAATGGCTTGTTGCTGCTTGGAAGTTTGAGAAAAAAGGCGAAAAAGATAGTACTGGTAAGATACCATGAATACCTTTGAATCCCATTTCAGAAACTTTAGGAAATAAGAGTAGTACTTGTGGTCATCCAATTGTTCAAAAATTGAAATTGCATAATGATGTCGGGACATCTAATGAATAAGATTTTCTTGATGATAAAAGTGATGAAGATGGATTTTTATGGGATGAGGAATTTTATGAGTATCCAAGTATGAAAGAAATGAATTATGAGGAGCGAAAAAAATGTTGTTGGTGCAAGAAATTCTTTGAGTGTCTCGACAAATTGACCATTAATAATATTAGTGATCTTACATGGCAATGGCATTGTCCTTCTTGTAAAGGTGGCCCAGGTGCTATTATGTGGTTCACCGGATTTTCCTCATTAGTGGCCCATACAAAAACAAAATGAGGACCAAGTGTGAAATTGCATAGAGTACTTGCTCAACTTTTGGTGAAAGAGTTGCATCTGAGGAGGTGAATTTGAGAGGAACATTTGTTGTACCTCCAGGTTAGGTGTATGGAAGTGAAAAGGTGTCAAATATAATCATTTCAACGTTTAGGCAATTGTCAAATCTATTAAACTCCCATATGATGTCACTATTGTGTGATACATGGGTGCTCTGTTTCTTAGTATGTTATTTTCTATACCACAAAGAGATAGGGATGAATGAGTAGGCAATCAAGTTAAGTTTCATACAAGGGGATACATAAGCATTACCTACATGGCATAGAAAGTAAGCAGGAATAATTGATAAAAGTATGTAATTTTATCTATGATTTGTGTAGTTACATTGCATTACAGAGGAATAAGAAAAATGTAATTATATTATTATAATTTTAATATGAAATTATTGAGGATTGTTCTTAAGCTTTTATCTTTTCATATGCA
>JBCEWC010018382.1:0-11995 GCA_038996855.1 Solanum aculeatissimum
ATATATTATTTTAACTATATAAAATATATCAAATTAAAAAAAATATTTTGATAATATCTCTCTCGAATCAACTCAATTTTAAATTAATTGAAATGAGTCAAGTTCAATTTTCCCATGTTATATTATTAAACTTTTACTGTAAGATTCATTTATTCTGAAAAATCTGGAAATAATTTCCTCAGATGGTGTCCAAGACAACTTAAATATTAAATTATCAATATTTAATACATTTATTGACATTGTTCCCAATAATATACTACTTTTGCACTTCATTTTTGATTTTTTTATTGTCATTTTTAATATATCAAAAAAGATAATATTTTTTTTATATTTTAAATTTAATATTAATTACTTATTATTAAAATTATTTTTAAAATATGAAATTAAATATCAACTAATAGGAACAGTATAGTTAAGAAATCATGTCAATTATGTATTATTTTTATAATGAATATGTTAAACTCAAATATAACAAGTAAAAATGATCGAAAATGTAACATGTAATTCCAGAAGAAGCACAAATGCTTGATGACTAGTAATTTTTTTTTTATATGTTTTGAGTTGATTATGCATTCAATTTTAGGCAAAGTTTATATATATGTGTGGTTGTGGAAAATAAAAATTGGAGAATTAGGGTTTGGTAGGAAAAATTGTGTGTTAGTTCATCTTCTCAACAATAACATCTTATATTTAATTTTACAAAAACTTTACTTGTGTATTATGTAATCTAAGAGAACTTACTTTTTTTAAGGAAAAAATTAGACAAATGTTTTGTTGATTAAAATGATAGACCATAACTAGCTTGTGTATCTCGAACATGTACCATCTAAGTTGTTCGGACTCTTTAATTTTAGTGTCGCATTTGTATTAACACAACGTGTAGGTATGGGGATGGAATTTATACCGAGCTTTATCAATCGATTTTTGGTGTTTTGATCAAAATTAATGAAGAAATTCAAGATAAATATATGTGATTTTTGTAATCAAAACAAAATCAAGATGAAATATATTAAAGAAAATATAATAATTTATATATAGAAATTTTTATATCTTACTCCATTTTCTTTTGTCTCCTTCTGAAATTCTCGTTTTAATCAATATTTTCACCTGAGAATACCTAGTAAATTTTTATATCATGTCTCATAATTTAGATTTATATGATATAACAAACTTTTTTTAGATATTTTAAGCCTAAGGCACCAACATGCCACAAACTCCCTCGATAAAAAATAACACTCTCTATATATGGTAATCTTTTTAAATTTTGGTTGTGTTTGGAAGGAAGAAAAATGTTGTCAATGGAAAATGTTTTCCTGGAAAATAAGTTGGTTTCTAACTTATTTATCATGTTTGGTTGGTGAGTGCAAGATATTTTTTGAAAAATATTTTCTATTGTTTGGTTATTTAATGAAAATATTTTTTATTTTTGGCTAGAGAGTAAAATATATTTTTTAGGAAAATAGTTTCTAACATGAAAATCAACTCTGATTTAGGACCCTGACCTTGATACCTAATGCGAGACCCAACTCAACTTCTGATCCAAGATTCAAATTTCAAATTTAGACTCGGCCTCGACTTTTGAAAAATTTGAAATATTTTTCAAAAAATAAATTTTAAATTTTTTTGTAGGGGTGGGGGGTTGGTCGGGGGAGTGTGCAGTGGGTGGAGTAAAAAAATGAAATCATTAAATTTTTGAATTTCGAAGGGTGGGGGAGTTGGGTAGGTCAGCGTAGGGATGACGTAAAAAAAATGAAATTTTCAAAATGTAAAATATTTTTCAAAAATAAATTTTTAATTTAATTTTATTTTTTTTAAAATAATTGTTTTTTGGGGGGAGGGGGGTTCATGGTAAGGAGGGTGTAAAATATTTTAATTTGGGATTGGAGGAGAATTTTGAAAAGTGTACTCTTTAGTTTTTGGAAGGAAGTCACTTTCTTTAAATTTAAGAAAAATAAATTGATCTAAAAAATATTTTCCAAAACATTTAAGTCAATCAAATATAAAAAAATATTTTTTGAAAAATATTTTCTTCCATAGCAAAGCACCCTTTGTGTACCTAAATTTCTATCCATAAGCCATTGCTGGATCAAGAAAACAGAATACAAAATATCGCTTGTTACTTGTCTTATGATGCATAATGGTGCCTCAGCTCTAATGAACTAAAATACTCCTTTTGTTACAATTTATTTATTTTATTTGTTTTTTTAGTTCGTTTAAAAAGATTTTTTTTTTTTGACAAATCTTTAATTTCAACTTTCCATATGATATGACTATAAGACTAAAGGACATTTTGATACGATTTGTGTTTATTTAATTTAAAACTATAATATTCCAAAGATTTTTTGCATGAGAGTACAAAAGCCATGTGTATAATGGCACTATAAACACAAGTACATTAATATTGAACTGATGACAAAACAATTCTTCTACAGGAAAATGCAACTGAAAGAAAAGATTCTACTGATATATTGTAGCACAACAAAAGAAATACATGATATGATCACACAACAATACACAATAAAAGTGTAATATTTTTAACAATGCTGCTTTGGTGAGGCAAAGAGAATTTCATACGCATCGCGCTCAAGGCTTTTTAGGCACTTGAGGGATTTCTGGCTTTGACAAAGTTGGCAATTCAGGCTTAGGAATGACAGGAATCTCGAGTTTTGGCAATGTTGGAAGTTCAGGCTTTGGAAATGGTGGAAACTCAGGCTTTGGGATTTCTGGCAATAGAGGCTTTGGAATTTCAGGGAATTCAAGCTTAGGAAGAGTTGGAATTTCGGGTAAATGTGGTAATTCGGGCTTAGGAAGCTCAGGCATAGTTACTTCAAGAAGATTTCGCGCTTGTGCTTGCATTACATAACTGCTTGTTAAAAATAGAGTGATAAATAATAGCAAGAAGAAAGATGGAATATACTTATAAGCCATTTTTAAAGGTTATAAATATGCTTCAAGACTAGTAATTTATGTTTTGGTTGATTGTGCATTATGCTTCATTTCAAACAAGTTTATATAGATCTGTGGATGTGGAAAATATGAATTGGAAGGTCTTCCAGTAGGTAAACTAAAGGCAACTAATTAATCTATCTTTAAATTGTTACACTAGAAAACTGCATGTAAGTAATTCAAAGTGTGTATCAATGGTAGAGTGAGTTGATGGGAAATACATAAAATTAGATAAAAGATTCTTTGAATAAAATGATAGACCATAATAAATAACTTGTGCATATTAGTAAAGATAATATGTTGATGGGACTCATTATACATACCATCTAATTAAGTTTGTTGGACTTTTCACTTTCAGTGTTATATCTGTGTCGACATAATGAAAGTGTAGGTGTGAAATCCATATTGGATTTTGTAAATTGATTTTTGGTATTTTCATCAAAATCAATGGAGGAATTTGCGACAGATATCTATATGATTTCTTTAATACTCCCTTCGTCCAATAATAGTTATCTACTATTGACTTGACACGAGAATTAAGTGGTATAAATATAATGTCTTGAAAAATGTAATAGAAAAATGACTATAATTAACAATAAGGGTAAATGTGAAACTAAGTGTGAAATTATCTCTTGATTTCATAAAGTGGCGGATAAGTATTGTTGGATATCTATTTTTAGTATAGTAGACAAATAAAGACAAACGGAGGGAAAAAAACAAAAACTAATGTGAAATTGAAATAACTTATATATAGAAATTTCTATAAATTTCTATGTTAGTCCTTTTTCCATTATCTCCTTTTGAAATTCTCGTGTTGATCAATATTTTCTCGTAATTATCTAGTATTTTTTCATATGATGTCTCATAATTTAGACTTATATAATATAACGATCTATTTTTAGATATTTGAATTAGTTTTAGTTGAATCTGTACTATGTGGCTAACGTTCTCTAAGAATTATAACACATTTGAGCACAAAATTATTCAAAATCATATAAGAATACCAATACTTTCATCTGGCTCAAGTAAGTACACCAAATAAGGGTTTCGTGTTTCCCATCATGATTTTGAAAATAAACATTTAAATGTCCTTCAAAAGTAAGTAAATAAATCTGAAACATATAAAATGAGGTTATCAAGATTTTATTGCATATATTTTAACTAAGATTTAAAATACAAGATCTGAAAAATTATGTGAGATTCATAGTTGCATTACTTATACCTTTTTTGTTCGTAGACAAAGCAGATTTCTTGAGCGGATCAAAACATTAGTCCCAAGACGTTGGTCTCTAATTAAAAAAGTAAATGTTTGAGCTTGAGAAACTTCTGATTCAGTAGGCCCATAAAAGTCAGTTGGATATGCGGTATCCAACAACCGAGGTAGGACTTCTAACACTGTAATTTGTTTGTCTTATTTTTCTTTTTAGTCGGTTTAGAAAAGAACCTCTCTTCTCTTTTTTGACAATTCTTTAATTTTGACTTTCCACACAAAACATACAAGATGAAATAACATTTTGATACATTCTACACATTTTAATTTAAGACTGCAATATTCAAAAGCTTTGTTTTTGTCAACTTTTTCCAACTCTATATCAAATCAAAATAGGACAGACAAATTGAAACAGAGAAAAGACACGAAGTATCTCAATGCATATGTATATAATGCCACTAGAAACACAAGTACATTAATGAACTGATGATAAAACAATTACATAAACAAACCCAATATCACATAAATAATCTTTCCAAAAGGAAAGCTTCAAATAACAGATTGTAACACAACAAAGAAAACATATACATATCACAAACACAATGAAGTATGACATTTTAACAATGCTGCTTCCATGAGGCAAACAGAATTTCATACGCCTCGCGCTCAAGGTTTTTTAGTCACTTGAGGGATTTCTGGCTTTGACAAAGTTGGCAATTCAGGTTTAGGAATGACAGGAATCTCGAGTTTTGGCAACGTTGGAAGCTCAGGCTTTGGAAATGGTGGAAACTCCGGCAACTCAGGCTTTGGCAGAGTTGGCAGCTCAGGTTTTGGAATTTCAGGGAATTCAGGCTTCGGAATTTCAGGGAATTCAGGCTTAGGCAGAGTTGGGATTTCTGGTAGATGTGGCAATTCAGGCTTGGGAATCTCGGGCAGAGTTATTTCAAGAAGATTGCGCGCTTCTCCTTGAATTGCATAGCTGCTTGCTAACGACAAAGTGATGAGTAATAACAAGAAAAAAGATGGATTGTGTTGATAAGCCATTGTTGAAGATTATAATTAAATGCTTCAAGAATAGTAATTTTGTTTTGATTGATTATACATTATGTTACACTTTAAATGAGTTTATATAGGATGTGCAAAATAGAAATTGGAGAATTTGGTTTTGCTTATGGTTTGGTAGGGAAAAAATGTTTGTTAGTTCATCTTCTCAACAATAACTTCCTAATTGATTTAACATGTACAAACTCTACACGTATAACAACAATTATTACCTATTTTATGTTGATCTTTCTTAATAAAGATTGGCTATTTTAATTATCTTGTTTTGTTTGTTTTTCATATTATGACTGTTATCTTAGTTTTAGAATAAACACTTACAGTCTAGTGGTATCAACGGAAATCTCACACACAATAATTGTGACTTTCCCTATACACCCTTAGCATCGGACGGGTTGAGTCAAATTTTAGCGGGTCATAATGGATCAAGACAATAAATGGGTCAAAACCCAATCTGACTTGAATTTGCTTGAATTAAAATAAGTTGGGTCAAAACAAGTTGAGTATTAGGTTATAGAGTGGGTCAAGACCCAACCTGACCTAACTTGTACTAAGTTTTACTTATTTTATTTGTTCGTTTTCAATATTTTAGTAATTAATTAAATTATATATTTTTTATTTTGGGTATATAAAACATATCAAATTTTTTAAGAAATTATTTTAAAAGTATTTTGACAATATCTCTCTCGAGTCAATTCAGATTGAACCCAATTTTAAATGAGTTGGGTTGAGATGAGTTAAGCTAATAAATGGACAAGTTATTAACCCGCCCAAACTTCAATGGATTGGATAGGTTGGAGGGTTGAGTTTAATTTTACAACTCCCGCCGGATGGAAATACTGGCTCCGCCCATTAGTTATAAGAGACTTCAATGGAATAAACTTAGAATTAGCTACAAAATTCTTCGCTCATCTGCTACTAATCGTATCTAACATATTTTTTTGATAATTCGTGTTGAGCTACATAATGGATTGGACAGATTGGGTGGGTTGAGTTTAATTTTACCACTCCTATTAAAATCCCCTGATAAAATTCCTAGCTCTTCATTGATCACTCATAAGATATTTTAATGCAAGTGAATACACTACAATTTCATTGATCACTCGTATCTTACATAATTTTTTGATAATTCGTGTTGAGCTACATAATTTGTCTATCGTCAATTTCAGTTTATTTTTTGGTAATGATTGTGAACTACAAAATTAGCTAAGGTAAAAGTTACTCCAAAGATTCAAAGTTTTCAGATAACAAAAAACAATGTGTATTATACCACTAGAAACACAAGAACATTACATTAGTGAACAATACATTACATAATCAATCACATAAATAATCCCTCCAAATACATTATATATTCACACTACATAATGAAGTGTGACATTTTAACAATGTTACATCAACAAGGCAAAGAGAAATTTCATACGTCTCGCGATCAAGGCTTCTTAGGCACTTGAGGCAATTCTGGTTTAGGAATGGCAGGAATCTCGAGTTTTGGCAACGTTGGAAGTTCAGGCTTTGGAAAAGGTGGAAACTCTGGCTTTGGGATTTCTGGCAATTCAGGCAGCTCAGGTTTTGGAATTTCAGGGAATTCAAGCTTAGGCAAAGTTGGGATTTCAGGTAAATGTGGCATTTCAGGCTTAGGAAGCTCAGGCAGAGCTACTTCAAGAAGATTCCGCGCTTGTGCTTGAAAGACATAACTGCTTGTTAAAAACAAAGTGATAAACAATAACAAGAAGAAGGATGGGATATACTTAAAAGCCATTGTTGAAGGTTATGCATTATGCTTTCACTTCAAACAAGTTTATATAGATATGTGACTCCGCAAAATAGAAATTAGAGAATTTGGCTTTGGTTGTGGTTTGGTAGGAATAAATGTCTGTTAGTTCATCTTCTCAACAATAACCTCCTAATTGATTTAACAACTATTACCTATTTTATGTTGATTCTTTCTTTAAGATTGGAAGTGATCTGTTCAACGTCTCTGTAGACATGGTTGTTGTATGTGGCACGTTCATACGTTGAGATCATCTTGGGGGGTTGATGAAGGTAAAATGTCTTGTAGAGGGTAATCAGGCCAATGTCAAGTTCAGGCGTGGAATGAATAAAACTCGCGATCTGTTCTATACCTTATTAAATTTTCTATTTATGCGTTAAGCATTGAAATTCGATTTTAATTTGATGTTAGATCATTAAATTCAGGTTTTGGAATAACAAGAAAAAAGATGGATTGTGTTGATAAGCCAATTGTTGAATGTGAAAAATTCTTGATGACAACTATTTTATAAATGCTTTGATATGACTTTGGTTGGTGGTGATTTGGAAAAATGTCTGTTAGTTCATCTTGTCAACAATCATAGTCCTAATATTGAGAGAAAGAAAGAGCAAAATTGTGTGTTACCTTCGCTGTATTTCCAGCTAGCAATCGAATCAATCTTTCCGATTTCATCTTCATGAATCTCAAAATGCTTGATCCTACTGGGGTTATAGTATCTATCACTCCTAATTTTTATAGTATCTATCCTTTGGTCCATATCTAAAAACTTAATTTTCTTTGCCTAATGTAATATATAAATAAAAATTAAAGAAAACATTAATATGATGATTTAGATATATTAAAAATATCAAACAATATATATTAAAAATCATTATATATGTTAATAAATTAATGAGGGATATAATGCTAAATATGTATAAATGGTAGACATCGTTTAAAAAAATAATTTTCTACTTTTGCTTTTAATTCTATTTTTTTTAAGAAGTGAAATTTTTTAACTTCTTCCCAGCCACAGACAAGCTCTTTCTGCTTCTATTAAACAATTTCATTGATTGGCTAAATACCTCAATTATTTAATAAAAGAAATAAAATTATTTTAGAAAAGTGAATAGTGATTAACGTGGCCATTTTGTTTTTAATAAATAGAAGATCATTATAGATAGTGAGATGAAGAAGCAATAATTTTATTTGAATTTTCTTGGATAATATTTGATTTCTTATTTAATTTAAAGTATCATATCTATTTGTATAATTTTCTTTTTCTAATATCTAAATCAGGAATCTACTTTTCATCCTATGAGTTAACATCTATGAACAATCCCCCTATCTCTCTCTATATATTTGTATTACTAAATAGCACTCTTGCTATTAAACTATAGAATCGATTCTGATCAAGTAGTAAGTTCGATATATGTTTGTTATTAGCGAAGCACTAAGGTGCTATTTATAGTAAGGGGCTCTTTCCTACTCGTTAACGTTGTTTTTCTATCGCAACTAATAGGCCACCACTTTTTTAAAAAAAAGTTAACTTTCTCCCTTTTTAGTTTAGCTTTGTCGTCCCTACTTTATTTAGCTTTATGTGAAAATGTCAATCTTCACTCATTATTTTCAACTCATTTACACTTTTGGTATTAGCTAAAAATGTCACCCAACTCCTCATATTGAACTCTCAACTTATATCTATTTGGGTCATGTATATTGTGTTGGGTCTAAGTAAAGTGTGAATTGGAAAATAGAGAAGGAAAGACAAAGAAAAAATGTGTGGGAACCAACGAAGGGAGATGAAGAGTTATTTAAGGAAAATGAATAGTCATTTCTCCTTCATCTAAAAAATAGAGGAAAAGTGGGATCCTTATATTAGGAAACACTTCCTCTAAGTCTTAAAGAGTCAAGTAAAGGAGACCCCCTCGCGCCGTCGTCGTCGCTCGCTCGGCTACGACTTCGACTTCGGATGTGATTGATTGATATATTTTTTGGACAAAATTTATTTAATCAATCTTCCTTTTCCTGATATTTGTGAATTATTAATTAATTAATTAATTTGTGAATTATTTATTAATTTACGAATTATTAATTAATTTATTTATTTATTTATTGTGTGAAATTAATAAGTTAGTTATTTTAACAACCTTTTAATTTTCGCGCCTAAAGTTTGTCACAACAGACACTTCGTTTCCAAAAGGCACCATGACTGTACAGAACAGATGTGTCTGTTCTAAACAGACACTTTCGCACCCAATTCTCCCTATAAATGGAGATCCATTCTGTGGTTTTCAGACATCTTTTCTATTCTTCTGCATATCTTTTCTTACAAAATTTGAGTCTGTGTGAAGCCATTTCTGGTATATTGAGTTCGTTGAAAATTACAGAGTTTGAGGTACCGCTATTCTGTAATTGTAAATCTGTTTTATCCTGGGAGGAAGTAATCCACAAACCTCGGGTACAGTGAGGGGATTAAATTCCTTAAGGACACACAGTGAATTCTGTGGACTCAGATTCTTATTTTTTTTTTTTGTATTTTGTCTTTTCCATTCCAAGTTCTATACGGGGATAACATATCGAGTGTGAAAGAGGATTGTAAATGAAAAATATCATGATTTGGTTACAAAATATTTTTCATCACTCTGGCCAAAATTTTTTGTTTGAAGTTTTGTATTTTAAGTTAAGATATTATTTTCTCAATAAGTTGATAAATTGTTTTATAAAAGTTGCAACCAAAACAAATAATATGCTGAAATTATGTATATATTGTATCGGATCCAAGCACTTGCAGTTGTCATGTCCCGAGCCTAGAACATGGACATGATCAATACTCAGAATCATTTCTGGTTCCAAGCGAATCCTTATCCTAGCTTACTACTAACTGAAGACTCAACAAATATGTAGAAGTTTTATAAAGTGAACCTTTAAAATATTTAAGTAAACCTCATGCAAAAGTTTGAATATATCTGAATATAAATGTTCATAATAATAGTAATAATAATATTTAAAACTTTTGAAATTGAAAGACTGAATTGACTCACTGAATTTGACTATCTATGAAGCCTCTAGTAACTGAAGATAGGTGTCGAGGCAAGACCCATGCATGGCTACTTGACTATTCTATTCATAATGGTTGAAAATGAAATAAACTAACTAATTGAATTGGAGCCCACTGAAAGCAAGGAATTATCAACTTTTGATGGGAAGAGATCTTAGTGAATTTCTTTTATCATGAGTACCTAAATTTGTATCAAATGATGCAGTGTCAAATGACGTCAGTACATGAAATGCATGATATGTAATAAAACTGGATGAAACTAATAACTAAAAGACATAATAACTCAACTGAAAGAAAAATATGTACATGAGTTAAAATCATTTACGCTTGGTAATAAGAGATGCAATAAAAGCAAAAACATTAAAATAAGATAACTTTACTTTATTGAGGAGTTTTCCTAACTAACAATCATCACTATGAGCCTAGCGATGATACGTCCTATCCACATTGCTAGAGTCATCACATACCTTGTCATAGTATAGGAAACCAACTTTAACTTATGATCCATCTAGTAGGCCTTCTCAGAGGCAAGTGAGCATTCGTCCAAATTGCAGAATGATCTTATAGTCTACGTTGGCTACGTAGTTTATGGGGCAGTGAGTTGTATGAACTCTTAGGGCGCAAAAGTTCAATGATAGAGGTTGCTTAGCCTACTTGGCTTTCATTCGTGATACTAGTGTTGATTCGCCTCCTATGAAATCTATTCATGTGGTTCGTAAGTTTATGGATGTGTTTTCTACTGATCTTCTAGGAGTTCCTCCTGATATGGACATTGATTTTGTTATTGATATTGAGCCAGACACTAAGCTCATTTTTGTTCCTCCTTATTTTATGGCTCCTACTAAATTGAAGGAGCTAAAGCTTTAGGATCTGTTGAGTAAGGGGTTTATTCGGCTTAGTGTATCCCTGTGGGGTGCTCTAGTACTATTTCTAAAGAAGAAGGATGGGTCTATGAGGATGTGTATCGACTATAGACAATTAAACAAGGTGACTGTCAAGAACAAATACCCTCTTCTCAGGATTGATGATTTATTTGACCAGCTTCAGAGTACAACAATGTTCTCCAAGATTGGTTTAAGGTTTGGGTATCATCCGTTGAGGATTAGGCCATCTGATATTCCTAAGACTTCTTTTTGGACGAGGTAAGGTCACTATAAGTTTTTGGCTATATCATTTAGGTTGACCAACACACTTGTGGCGTTCAAAAGCTGATGAAAGAAGTGTTTTGGCTTTATTTGGACTCTTTTGTGATTGTGTTTATTGATGATATCTATTCCAAAACTGAGACTGGCCATGTTAAGCATTTGAGGATCGTGCTCCAAAGGCTTAAGAAGGAGAGACTTTATGCTAAGTGCGAATTCTGGCTCAATTCTGTAGTATTTTTGGGACATATAGTGTCCAAGGAGCGCATCAAGGTTGATTCAGCCAAGGTTGAGGCTGTTAGAGGGTGAACTAGACCTACCTCCGCCATAGAGATCTGTAGTTTTGTGAATTTGGTTGGGTATTATCAACGTTTTGTGCAGGGCTTATCTACTATAGCGGCTCTATTGACTAGATTCACTCAAAAGAATATAGCATTTCAACTTATAAATATTTTTAGTGACACTACAAAAAAAAACTGCTAAATTATGATAGATTTTTGGACAATTTTTGACAGTTTCTAACCATGATCGAAAAAATTCTAGTAGTTTTTGAGAATGTCATAATAAGTGTTGCCACGAGCATAATTGTGGCATTTTTATGAAACTTTCACGACAATCGCCACAAAATGTTGAATTTGTGGGATTTTCTTTTAAAGAAAACAAGCAACAATTTATAACCTTTATAAAATGATATCAATGTTTTGAAAAAAAATCCATTAGAGTTTATAAACATCCAAAATATGATATCTGTTATAAAACCGAATCTCAAATTAACTAGAACAACAAAAGCATAAGAAGAGGAGAATAATCTCAAATATATTTCT
>JBCEWC010018383.1:0-11995 GCA_038996855.1 Solanum aculeatissimum
CAAGTAAAGATGAATAAATTGTCTCTCACAATAAAAACATATATAGAAACTATATCAAGAAAATATTTAAGTTAAAACAAATTGTAACTAAATGCTTTTATAATATTTCAAAATTTTATATAATTTACTGTAATAAGAATGATGGATAGAGTTATTAGAAAATAATACAGTGATATTTTCTTTTTATTAAATTTTTTTATGAAATAAGAAAAATTATAAAAGATAGAGGACTCTTATCATAATGATGAAATGATTAACAAAACGTCACTTGCTATAATTATAACATGATTTGGTCTGATCTCTTTGCAATCATATTAGTTAAAATATATTTTTACACTAGCTAATATGTTTTAACGGTGGGATGCTATGCTTTTTAGAGATCAAATTTATCCTCTCGTTAATATTGGATTATAAGTGTATTTATAATGAACGAAAAAAAATTTATCCTCTCGTTAATATTGGTCATTATAAGTGTATTTATAATGAACGAAAAACATTTTGATCACTATAAGTGTATTTATAACGACTGGGAAAATATTTGGTCACTATAAGTGTATTTATAACGACTGAAAAAATATTTGGTCACTATAAGTATATTTATAAAGACCGGAAAATAATTTGGTCACTATAAGTATATTTATAACGACCGAAAACAATTTGGTCGCTATAAGTGTATTTATAACGACCGAAAAAAAATTGGTCACTATAAGTGTATTTATAATGACCGGATTCATTTTCCTTCGTTAAGAAATGGTCGTTAAAAGTCTTTTTTCTTGTAGTGAATCATGTCAAATCATCATTTATCATTTTCGTGCACATCTATGCATGTCATGTCAATAAAACTCAAGAGTTAAAGAATTAGGACTATTTAAGATAGAAAGAACCTAGTACCTTAGGCTTGAGTGGATTGGAAGAGATAGGGATATTGCCTAATCATGTCCAACTCCACTTCCCATGTAGCACCCTTCACACGTTGGTTTTTCCAAAGAACCTTAACCGAAGTCACATCCTTGTTGTGAAGCTGCTTCACTTGCCTATCAAAAATTTTAATCGGTACCTCTTAATAAGTCAAGTTCTTTTCAACCATAAAACCATCCAAAGGCACAATTGATTTGGGATCACCAACCAAGTTCCTCAACATAGGCATATGGAACACCGGGTGAATATAACTTATATCCAAAGGCAAATCCAATCTATAGCCATATTACCAATCCACTCAACAATCTCAAACTACCTAACATACCGGGGACACAACTTGCCCTTCTTACCAAAATGCATGATACCCTTCATAGGTGAAACCTTCACATAAACCCAATCACCAACATGAAATTCAAGGTCCCTCTTCTTAACATCCAAATAAGGCTTTTGACGAATTTGCGCCATTCTCAATCTTTCTCTAATCAACTTCACTTTTTTCATAGCCTCAACCATAAATCCAGTCCTATCAAATACATTTCACCCAACTCAAACCATCCCATCGAGGATCTACACCTCCTACCATACAAAGCTTCAAACAAAGCCATATCAATGCTAGCATGAAAACTATTATTGTAGACAAACTCAATAAGCAGTAGATGATAATCCCAATTTTTTTTTAATTCCAATACATAAGACCTTAACATGTCCTCCAAAGTTTGATTTGTCCTCTCAGCTTTTCCATCTGTTTGAAGATGGAAAGCAGTGCTCAATTTAACCTTAGTGACAAGCCCTCTTTGAAATGACCTCCAAAAGTGAGAAGTAAATTGGGTACCACAGTCGGATATAATAGACATAAACAATCCATGCAACCTAACCAACTCTCGGATATACAACTTGACATAATCTTTGGTGTCAAGGTAGTTCTGACGGGTAAAAAGAGAGCCAATTTGGTCATCTAATCAACAATAACCCAAATAGAATCAAATTGCTTTCGAGTATGGGGCAACCCAACCACAAAATCCATATTCACATCTTCCCACTTCCATGTAGGAATCTCAATATCTTGGGCTAAACCACCAAGCCTTTGGTGTTCTACCTTCATTTGTTGATAATTTGACCATTCCAATATGAACTTGGCTATGTCCTTCTTCATACCATGCCACTAATACACTTCTCTCAAATATCAATGCATTTTAGTATATCTCAAATGAATAAAATATTGGGAGTTATGAGCTTCACTCATGACCACCTCCCTAAGACCATCAACATCCGGAACACACAACAAATATTGATATCGTAGTACGCCATCTCCCCCTTGGGAGAAAACCTCTATCTTCTTTTCGGAAACCAACTACTTTAACTCGACCAAAGTGGGATCTATATATTGTTTTTCCTTGACATTAATAATAATAGAAGACTCAGACCCATTTCGAACAAGAATACCACCATCATCAGAGTCAGCCAATCTAACACCCAACCTAGCCAAATGGTGCACATTCTTTACAAACTCCATCTTCCCTTTATCAACATGATACATACTACCCATAGATAGAATACCAAGAGCATCAACTACAACATTTGCCTTGTCAGGATGATATAAAACACTCATGTTGTAGTCCTTAAGTAGCTCCAACCATCTCCTTTGCCTCAGGTTAAGATCTCTTTGGGTGAACACATATTGCAAACTCTTATTATTGGTGAAAACATTGACATGAACTTCATACAAGTAGTGTCTCCAAATTTTTAAAGCAAAAACTACCTTCGCTAATTCAAGATCATGAGTCGGGTAGTTTTGTTCATGCACTTTCAATTTCCTCTATGCATAAGCTATCACCTTACCATGTTGCATAAACACACATCCCATTCCATTATGACAAGCATCAGAGTATACCACAAACCCATCTAAGCTATTTTGTAGAGTTAAAACAGGAGCCAACGTGAGTTGATCTTTCAAAGCCTGAAAACTCTTCTCACACTCGTTCGACCACAAACTTCTCCTTCTTTTGAGGCAACTTAGTCGATACAGATGCAATGGATGAGAAACCTTCAACAAACCTCCGATAATAATCAATTAGCCCAAGAAAACTTAGAATATTAGAAGGGGTCAATGGTTTGGGCCAATTCTTTACTACTTCAGTCTTCTTGGCATCAACCTTAATACCATTACAGATACCACATGGACAAGAAAAGCAACTTCACCAAACCAAGACTCACATTTACTAAATTTGGCAAATAATTGCTTCTCCCTCAAAGTTTAAAGAACCAACCTCAAATGATCCATGTGATCTTGCTCACTTTGGGAGTAGATCAAAATATCATCAATGAAGACAATCACAAAGCTATCCAGGAAAGGCTTGAATACTCAATTCATAAGATCCATAAACACAGCTGGAGCATTGGTCAACACAAACGACATTACCATAAATTCACAATGCCCATACCTGGTTAGGAAGGATATTTTGGGAATATTACACTCCCTTACCTTCAACTGATGATAGATAAAATATAGATCTATCTTTGAGAAATAAGTAGCTCCTTGAAGTTGATCAAACAAGTCGTCAATTCTAGGGAATGGGTACTTATTCTTGGCGGTTACCTTATTCAATTGCCGATAGTCAATGCACATCCGAAATGACCCATCCTTCTTCCTCATAAATAACATAGGAGCACCCCAAAGTGAAATACTTGGCCTAATAAAACCTTTCTCTAATAAGTCTTTCAACTAATCTTTTAACTCCTTTAACTCTGTTGGGGCCATAAGGTATGGAGGGATGGAAATAGGTTGAGTATCCGGAAGGAGATTGATACCAAAATCCACTTCCCAATTAGGAGGAATACCGGGAAAATCTTTAACAAACACATCCAGAAACTCATTAACCACCAGAACTGACTCAAGAGCAGGTGATTCAGACTCCACATTTCGAACCCTCACAATATGATAGATGCACCCCTTAGAAATCATCCTCTGAGCTTTGAGATAGGAAATAAATTGACCTTTAACAACAAAATCACTACCCTCCCATTCTAAAATAGGATCATTAGGAATTTGAAATTTAACTTTCCGAGTTCTACAATCAATAGAGGCATATGAAACATGCAACAAATCCATCCCAAGAATAATATAAAAAACAAACCTCTCAAGCTCTACAAGATCACCAGGAAGGAATTTATGCAAGACCAAAATAGGACAATCTCGATAGACTCTTTGGGAAATAATAGACTCACCCACAAGAGTATAAACTGAGTAGGGATACCTAAAGATCTCAGGATTCAAACCAAACTTAACAGCCAATAGAGGTGTCAAAAAAGATAAATTTACACCTAGATCAAGCAAAGTATAAGCTTAAAAATCAAAGACTTTTAACATTCCAGTCACTAAATCTGGAGTCTCCTCAACTTCCTAATAACCATGCAAGGCATAGAACCTGTTGTTTCTAGGAGCATCTACTGGAGGAAACCTTTCTTGGACCTTACCACCCTAAGCTTCTTGGCCTAGCCCCTTCTAACCAACCTTAGGACAGTCAACGATTCTATGGCCCACATCACTACACCCATAGAAAGCACCCGATCCGCACAAGCACTTCCTATAATAAATTTTCCCACACTTATTACATCGAGGAGGCAATGGTCCACCTCCCACCAGTGCCTTGGGAGGAGGAACTATAGCATTGGAAAACCTTTCATTCAAACCTTGGCCCTGTAGGAAGAGACCATTCCCACCACCACTCTTAGAGTTAGAGAACCCTTTATCATACTGGGCCTTCTTAGAATCATTCACCCTCCTTTCCTTGAGTTTATCTCCCTTAATCTGCTCAATATCGGTCATAAGCCTGGAAATCTCCATGTACCGAATAAGTATAGCCATATGACGCTCTTTCACGACCAAATCAAAGACCCCAGAAATAAACGTGTGCATTTTGACACGAGGGTCAAACACTAGCATAACGACATACTTTGAGAGCTTTGTGAACTTGTAGGAATATTCCCTCATAGTCATGCCACCTTACTTGAGAATGGTAATTTTAGTCATCTTGACCTCCCTAAGTTCAAGAGGGAAGAAATGATCTAGGAAAGCAAATTTGAACTCTTCCCAATCAACTTTAACAACAACAACCCTCTCAACCAACCACTGATTATACCACACCTAAGCCACATCTTTCAACTGATAGGCATCTAGTTCAACTTTCTCCTTATATTTAACATCCATAACACTTAACACCTTAGAGATCTCATCAATAAAGTCCTAGGCATCCTCATCAGTTTTTGAACCAAAGAACTCCAGAGGATTCATCTGAGTGAAATCTCTCACCCTAGAGGCTAGAGTGGGACACAGAGGAGGATTAGCCTGTCAGGCTTGGTTGTTCACCACTTGGGCCAACATAGCAATAACATTTCAGAATTCAGCATGAGTCACTTCTCCCCCATAGGATCTTGACGGGCTTGCTCCTCATTATCTGGGGCCTATCTAGGGAGAGGGACTCTTTGTGGAGGCATCTTCTAAAAGAATAACAAGAATATCATCAAAATCAAAAACTCTTACAAAATAGTTCATAACATGACATAACGGACAATGAAGTGAGATAATTCCTAAAACATCACCATAGCCTCTCACTCATAGGTATGGTGCACAACACACCTATGAATAAGACTCTACTTGACGCGACATGTTAGACTTCAAGGATTATTTATAAAATTAGTATTCTTATACCATCTTTGTTATGACCCAAGAGTAGGACCTAGACGTGACATGGAATGAGAACCTAAGAGTCCTCAAACAAGCCTCTTTGCATTATTTTACATATCATTGGTTCAAAATCACATAATTTAAATAATAAACACATAATTCTAAGGGATTTGAGGTGTTTTGGACTCAAGCTATGGGGATGTCATCGGGGAAGGGATTTGCATGAATCACATAGCAATTAATAATCAAGTTCTAATGAGCGGGTAATCATGACTCATACTATAGGGATAAGGAGGGGCTTGGGACTTCCCACATAAATATATTTCCATTTATCATATCGTAATAACATAAACATAATTATCTCATCCATGCATAATAAATAATCATAACATCTCAAGTATAAACATAACATATCTGTATGAAAGACTCCATGATATCAAACAATGCCTCTAGTCATGATTAGGGCAGGGGCCAAAACATGTCCCTGGCTCATCCTTAAAGTAAAGACATGATCAACATATTATAAGAGCTAGAGAGAAGGTGGATATTGTCCTTGGAACATAGGACTCACCACAATGATACTTAAAGATCCAAGCTAACCATCAAGAGATGGATAGATGTAGTCTCTGATCGTTATATGGTTAGATCATGCAGGTAAAAGAGTATGCGTTAGTAAGTTTGAATGAACCAAGTATGTGGGCATGCAATGCATATGAACATGTATAGCCTGTGACTCAATGATAGATGATAAGGGAACCTATATTGAAAGAAGTACATAGAAAAGGATTTCATAATAATATGCTTTAATCCATGATGCATGAGTGCTTAGAAATATAAACATAAAGAAGATGGGACCTTAACTGACATAAGACTAAGTGAGCTATAACTTGGAAATTCGTCATCTACCCCACAATGGATAAAGAGGTGACCTACTTGCCTAAAGTAGATCCATTCTTAATCATCTCATAAGAGGCATAACACATGAAACTATGTTTGACATATAGTTTACCGGAACGGAGTGTAATGACCCAAAAATCTTCAAACTTTGTACTAGTGGATCGAGGTTTGTTTTGATCTTGTTATGGATTTGTAGTGATGACCATGAGTTCTATTTAAGTGGTCATATTCAAAGAAATCGTGTTGGAATAGTTAAGTATGAAATCGTGTAGGAAAGATGACTTTGAATATCGATATTACCTATTAAAATGAAGCTCTTTGAGTTATCTGCGCAACGCAACTAGTTTTGCTCAATTCGGAGTTCAGATGTGGACGTTATGGCTATTACAGTGAGACTGTCTGTGTATGGAAGTATTTTGGAAAAAGGAAGCAGTTTGAGGCTAAGGCACTGCCTTACGGGAGGGATCACGGGTCGTGTGGAGACTCATGACCCATGAGACCCCTCTGTGAATTGATCCAGTAAGTCCCAGGGAAGTTGGACCAAGGCCTCGGACTAAGTAAAGCTCTATGGACCACTTCACCATCCATGAGATCCCTTCGTGGAGTGGTCCAGAGAATGCCATGACCCCAGGGCCAGGACTCCAGACTAAGTGAGGCTTTACGGACCAGTGTACGATTCGTGTGCAGCTTCATGGACCATGAGTTCTGTCGTGAAGTGATACAAAAGTTGTCCATGATTTCAAGCTAGGGCGTGAACCAAGTGTTGTCACACGGTAGGGTTCACTGTTCGTGAGCCACTACACGGACCGTGTGGGTGCTTTCGTCAATGACAATTTCAGTTAATTGTTTCATTTCATTAATTATTAATTGGTAATTTAAATTATTCCTAGGGAATTGTTAGCCTTTCTAAAGTTTCCTAAAACCCTTAAATTGAACCCTAATCCGCTTTAATTCATCCAAGCTCTCAATTCATCTCCCTAATTTTCTCAATTTTCTCTCATCCACCATTGAAGATCAAGCTTGAAAGTTGGGGAAGATCAAGTCTTCATCAAAATTTTCTCAATCTTCTTGTCAAATTCAAGGTATGTGGTTTGATTCATGGTTTCTCTTCCAAGCATGAAGACCCAAAATCCTTTCCTTCAATTTTGATAAATTATGATTTTTCTTGAAATGGGTCTTTTAAATTAAGAAGAATTTAATGCAATTGAAGTGTGGGCTGTTATTATTTAATGATTTTGAGATGAATTAATCCCCTATGTGATGAATTACTTTGATTCAAGATGGCACAAGTAGGCATGTCCCCTTACTATTTAATTTATGAATGGGTAATGTTATGAATTCCTCATGGATTCTTCTTGATTTGGATTTAAATTATGAATTCTAGTACCCATGCTATTCCCATCATCAATCATCGTATTTTCATGAATGAACATGGATTTTATGAAGGATTTGATGTGGGTTAAGCCCCAAATATATTTATGACTATGATTTTGAACAAGTATGGGTAATGACAAGAATGTGATCACATAATGTCTATATTTTGGCTCTTTGAGCAACCATGGGTGTTTATATCAATATGATTTGACAAGTATGGAGCTACACTTATGCATGAATTTTTACATGAAAGTGTATTTGGCTTTTTTTTAGCCCAATGAAGCATGGTTGTGAAATGTTTTTGACCTTTGATCAAGTATGCATGAAAGTAAAGAAAGTGATTTGGCCTCTAAGACCAAGTATGTATGTTTATGATGTCAAGTGTTCCATTCCATTTTAAAAACATGTATATGTATATGTATTCTTATGGGATGACGACTTAGCACCGAAAAGGATTGGAGTAGTAAGTGGGCTATCCCCAAGGGTCCCACTCCTTTCCCTCAACTATGTGCCAACATAGGTATGCCACCAAAATGGGAGGCCAGTAAGGTATGCTATGATATGATACGATATGTTATTTAAACCCTTCAAAAATGACCAGGTCGTAAGGTAGGTGACCATCATACCAAAATGACTGGGTCGTAAGGTGTGGTGTAGCTTACCTTTGGCAAGTAATCTTCTCCGATCCGATGGGAGGCCTCATCGCGCAATTTCACGTTGTAGCTCACACAAGTTTGGTTGTCGGTTATGGTCACATCCCCTACACTATAAGCATTATGGCATTTCACACAACATGGATTTCATAGAATATTGATATACTATCATTTCCTATATTCTCATTCTATGTATTTGCCCTTGGCATTTAGCTTGGTCGTAGGCTCATGTTCATATGCATTGCATGCCCGCATACTTCATGCATTATTATGTGCTAACCTATACTCTTTGTCTACATGCTTTAACCATGTAGGGACCGAAGTTGACTTCCATCCTCCACTAGATGGATAATCGAGATCCTTAAAGTTTTTGCTTGTGGTGAGACCTATGTTCCAAGGGCAACACCCACTTTCATCGACCTTGTCTTTACTTTATGTTTCTTTACTTTTTGACTTGAGGGTGAGCCCAGATTATGTCAAGGCCTCGTCTTATCTTATGTAGAGGCATTGTTGGACATATCAACTCTATTGAACGCTATGCTATGAGATACTTGTAATGATATGGCTATATATGTTAAGTGATGATATCTTATGTTGTGCTTCCATTTCCGCTTATGCTATTATGATATGATTTTCTTGGGAATGTGCGTATGTGGAAAGTCCCTAACCCTGCTTTCCCTCATAGCTTGAGTCATGCTTACCTGCCCCTTAGAACGTAATTGTTATGTGCTTGTGATTCATGCTTCTCTTATTCCCGACAACATCCCCATAGCTTGAGTCCAAAGCCCCGGAATCCCCTAGACTTACGTGCTATTTGTTTAATATACACACTTCCAAACCGATGATGTGTGTGATGATGCTATGATGGCTCAAAGTTGCCAAAAGTCCTATTCGGATGTTAGGAAGAGGAATCTCAAATTCCATATAGGTGATTGAGTTTATGTGAAGGTATCTCCTATGAAAGGCATCATGCGATTTGGTAAAATGGGCAAGTTGAGCCCTTGGTACGTCCGACCATATGAGGTTGTTGAGCAGGTTGGCAATGTGGCTTATAGGTTGGATTTTCCCCTAGAGATGAGCTCTATACATCCGGTGTTCCATGTTTTTGATGTTGAGAAAGTTGGTTGGTGACCCTACGACAATCGCACCTTTGGAGGGTGTGATGGTTGAGGAGAATTTGACCTATGAAGAGGTACTAGTTGAAAGTTTGGATAGGCAAGTGAAGTGGCTTCGCAACAAGGAGGTGGCTTCGGTTAAAGTTCTTTGGAGGAACCAATAAGTAGAGAGTGCTACATGGGAAGCGGAGGTAGATATGATGGAGTGATACCCCTATCTTCTCCAATCTACTCAAGCCTAATGTACTAGGTTCTATCCTTTTTGATGGTCCTAATTCTTTAAATTCTTGAGTTTCATGACATTGCATGCATACATGAGCACGAAAATGATCTGAATGATGTTTTGACATGAAGTTTTAAATGGATTTGAAAATGATGCATGATCCGTTACAAGTTATGATGAAAATATTTCTTGCTTGATTGACTTTCTTAAGTCATGGTCTAGCTCATTCGAGGATGAATGTTCCCAAGGGGGAGATGATGTAATGATCCAAAAAACATCAAACTTCGTACTAGTAGATCGAGGTCCTTTTTGATCTTGTTATGGCTGTGTAGTGATTACCATGAGTTCTATTTAAGTGGTCGTATTCAAAGGAATCGTGTTGGAAGAGTTTTGTATGAAACCGTGTAGGAGGGCTGACTTTGAATGGCTGTATATCTAGATACGAGATGAACTATGTAAACTATGATCTATCAAAATGTAGCTCTTCGAGTTATCTTCACAACGCAACTAGTTTTGCTAAATTCAGAGTTCGGATGTGGAAGTCATGGCCATTACAGTGAGACTGCCCGTGTATGGAAGTATTTTGGAAAAAAGAAGCAGTTTGAGGCTAAGGCAGTGCCTTACGGGAGGGACCACGGGCCGTGTGGAGGCTCACGACCCGTGATACCCTTCTGTGGATTGATCCAGTAAGGCTCAGGGAAGTTGGACTAAGGCCTCGGACTAAGTGAACCTCCACGGACCACTTCACCGTCCGTTTGATGCCTCATGGTCCGTGAGGTCCCTTTATGGAGTGGTCCAAAGAATGCCATGACCCCAGGGCCAAGACTCCAGACTAAGTGATGCTCCACGGACCAGTGTACGATCCGTGTGCAGCTTCACAAACCATGAGTCTTATCGTGAAGTGATCCAGAAACTTGTCCAAGATTTAAAGCGAAGGCGTGAACTAAGTGTTGTCACACGGTAGGGTTCTGTAACAACCCAAAATTTTTCAAAATATACTTATGGTTCGCATTCTACGATGTACCACAAGCCATGGCTGAGTTTTGGTGGCCACAGATTGAGTTTAAGTGGGCAAATGCAAATTGAACTAGTTAGTGGCCTAGAGGGACAGTTTCGGCAGTGTACTTCAAACAGTCATAACTTTTAATGTGGGATGAACCATGTGAGATACCACATATAAATTGAATCTCTTTGAGTTATATTTGCAACACAAGTGGTTTCACTCAATTTGGAGTTCGGATCAGGGAGGTATGGCCTAAACAGTGAAACTGTCTGAAATTCGGAAGCCATTGGAGATAGGCTCAGAAAAGTGGCTAAGGACATTGGAACGGGCCGTGAAACTTTAGATGGATCGTATAGGGTCCCGTGGGGTGTTCCAATGATCTTGGGGTGTCCTGGAACCACCCCTAAGCTAAGTCAAAACCAACGAAGTCTTGCACGACTCGTCTACTGTCCCGTGAAGTTTGACAGTGGCTAGGACAAGGCTTGGACATGGATTTTGGGTCTAATTATGGTTAGACGGTGCCTTAAACGACCATTCACACATTGAATGGACCTTTTAGTGGTTCGTGAAGTGTAACAGAAAGTCCTCCGAGAGTTCATGCTGAAGATTTGACTAAGGGAGATTGGACGGTGGGTTTGACGGGCTGTGTGCCTGTAAACGACACTCTAGCAGCCATTTGGGCACTGTGTATAGTTAAAAGTTCCATCTTATTGATGGTATTTTCATGATTTAACATTTCCCTAAGCCTCTTTTTGGCCCCCTAAGGTATCCTAAACCCTTAAAACATTCCCTAAACCCTCATTCATCCATTAGAATTCTCCTATACACTCTCTTAAGATCCTAACGCTCTCTTGACCTCCATTGAAGCTAGCTTGTAGAATTTGAGGAAGAAGACTTGATTAAGTTTGATTTTGTTGGCTAGTTGTTTGAATTAAGGTATGTGGGACTTGGTTCAAGGATTCCATTTCATCTTTGAAGATCCTAAGAACCCTAACCCTTTAAAATTGATTTTAAGCTTTCCAATTTGTTATAGGTTCTTCCAATATTGATGTAGATTAGTGTTGGGACTTGCGTGTTGTAGTATTTAGGTGATTTAAACATGATTTTACACTTGATTTCATGGATGAT
>JBCEWC010018384.1:0-11994 GCA_038996855.1 Solanum aculeatissimum
TATATATATTGAGTCTAATTATTATTTTTAATATGCAGCGTGAGTATGAGCGACAAGTACGTGACCTTGGAGACTCGATCGAGCTAACTCCTGATTTGTCCAATCAAATTTGGATAGAAAAGGTTGTAGAAGGGAATCATAAGAGCCGAGATTATGGAATGGGCTCCCGAAATAATATATGATGACTCCAATCTAGTTTATTAGGTATTGGATCATCACGTCAAGCTGAGGCCATTGACGAGGTTCAAGTAGCTGCCATGTTCCAAAAAATTACTTAACTTACACAAGCATTGACAGACGAACAAAAATGAAAAGCTGAACATGAAAGAACAATGATTCAACAGTATGAGGAACTTAAGGAACAAGTGCCCAACCTAGCCCATCGGACTACACCATCTCCTGAAGAATCTGATGCCAATTCAGGAGATTTTGTAGAAAATAGTCCCTAGTTCCCTTCTATTTCAGTTTGGACAATTTAAAATTTTTGTTAAACTTTGAAACAATTTAAAATTTTGTAAATTATAAATTTCTTTGTTTTTAATGTTTAATTGTGCCTATTATTATGTATTTTGTGTGTTTTAGTTGTTGTTTATTGATTGACATTGATTTTATAAATATTAATTGAATATAAATTTTAACGCAGGTGGGCAGCAGAAACTGCAGATTTTTGCTGTAAAAAAAGTTACAGAAAAAGCGATGGACAGAGTCCCTTTGTCCGTCGCTCTTTTGCAATTGTTTTAGAAAAATTTACTAGAAAAGCGACGGACAGAGTCCCAATGTCTGTCGCTTTTGTGTTTTTTTTAAATTTCCTAAAAAGCGACGAATAGAGTCCCTTAACATCGGTTTCCTGGAAATTAAAAAAATAGAAAAGCGACGGACAGGTCACTTAGTCCGTCGCTTTTTTGAATTTTTTTTAAAAAATCTTTTCTTTAATATTTGCGACGCTGTCCGTCGTAAATATTAAATAATTAAAAAAAACTGACCTCATTCGTCGCATTCAGATTATTTTTTTAAAATTGTGATGTCGTCCGTTGCTTTTTTGCGACGCAGTCCATCACTTTTGAAAAAGCGACGAGCAAAAAAGCAACGGATGTTACTGCGTTGCATTCCCCGAAAAAGCGACATAGTCCATCATTTTTTTTCGTCCTTGTTTGACAGATTTTTAGTAGTGGAAAAAACTAGAGGAAAAGGTCTTGAAAAGATTAAGAGGACTTTGGGAAAAAAGATGGTGGTAGAGATCCCAATTGGTAAAGGGAGGCCAATTAAGGCGATTCAATTAGCTAAACTCTCAAATGAGTTAGGAGTAATTGCGCGAAATTTTCTTCCACTTCAAAACAAGTGGAAGGAACTCATAGTAGAGGAAAAAGATGTTGCATTGATTAGATGTCATGTAAGATTTCAATATTTTGTGATTTTTTACATTGTAATATGTTAGTGTTTGATCTTCTAAAATTGTAACACCCCGTGTTTTCTATATGCTAGTCCTAATTATGTGATACCTGACATAGCCTTATGGTGCATAGATAAGAAGCTAAGTTTTTTCCCATTAGAGTGGTGATAATTGGGATTGGATCGAGAAGTGTTATGATATCCCCAAATGTTTCAGCGGGTATGAGTTCAAGTTAAACTCGACGAAAGCATTTAAATTTGAGATAATAAAGTGCTATTGAAGTTGAAAGTCTAAAGTGAAGCATTAAGATACAATATATGGGATTAGAAGTTGGAAAGTAAGGTAAGATAACGAGCTGCTTGCTTGACGTAATTAAGCTACTAGGTGCACCACCTACTCGAGCTATATGGATCTAGTTAATGGGTCAGACCTAAGCCTATGTTAGTGGACTCACTTGAGGCCCAAACTAAGAGAAAGGGGAATGGAAAAGGAATCCCACCTTCCAAATCTGCCAAGGCCCAAGTAATTAGCCCAACAGAGGATAAAGCAAGTAGGTATGCCACCTACTTTGACCCTTTGAGAAGCTTGCCATAACTAAGGAGCTGCATCACCCACTTGGCCATTTAGTGGTTGAAAATAAAGCAAAAAGAGGAGGTGATAAGAGATTATTTTAAGGGAAAAAAGGGGCTTATAAAAGGCAAGGATAGCTGGGATTTTATTCATTTTAACACATATAAAGAATCAGATACATTCTAGCTTTCTATTCTCTCTCAAAGGCTAAGGAGCAACAGCCTTAACATTCCTTTAGGATTCTTGAAGAGATACTTCTTGTTACAGGCTAAGGTGAGTGAAAATACCTATAGATTTATCTTAATCCTATCATGAAAGATAAGGAAAACATGTTACTTATGCTTAAATAGAAGTATAGGGAAAAATATTCTCTCAAGTGTTGTTCATTTCTCTTGATTGTTAAGTGACTTTTGGCTTCTCGTTTGGTTTAAAGTGTGAAGAGGAATTGAAGTTCTTGAAGAAATTGAGTTAAAAAAGGCAAGTTACAAGAATATAAATATGTTACTGCCACAACTTTATTTTCCGTCGACATAAGGTTAAGTATGATATTTTAAGCATAAGTTTAATAGGAACTCGTGGGAAGATGATTGGGAACTATGGTCCCACGTCCTCCATTGCTTTGGGACTTTTTAGGTGTATAAATGTGTTGAGAACAGTTGGTTAATATGGGGAAAGGGTATGAATTGATGGTGTTGAAATATCGGAGAGGGGTTGTAATGTTACACTACTTAATTATATATTGTGTGGAGTTGTCATGTGTTGTACCTTATGAACTTTTGTAAGTGTGTTATGGAACTAAAAACAAGTTGAGGTACAGTATGTATAAAAAATATGTATGACACTAATGCAAGTAGAGGAAGAAGGGTTGAAAGAACACCCTTAGGTGGTAATTGCAAATTCTTTGCCTGGATGTTATTTAGGCTAAGATTGAACTGCTAACACATGTTTATTAGCTACTAACACTAGTTTTATCATCCACTCTATTGTAGATAAATATTTGAGAAGGAAAGAGATTACTTTGAGGTAATAACAAAGTCGTACAACAAGGTAAGGCTATCCTATTCCATACTCTTTGGCATGAAATCTAACGTTCGTGTCACTATAAACGAGTGGGCTTCTTAAGTATTATTCCAATAGTAATAGTGTAATTTATTAGAAAATCTGTAGCTTACACTTCCAAGCACTAGCACGATGAGTCTGCATTTATTCGTCAAGCCAAGTGTTGATTAAACGCCTAAGTATAACATTAACGTTACACTAGACTCTTATATTATTGTACTGCCTTAAGTTACCATTGTCGTATCGTATACTATGGGTACGCAGTTCCAAGGCTCCAAAATAATCATGACCACCAAAGTAATAATCTTAAACTATTAAAGAATAACTTGAACATTATTTCTAGCGTGGGTGGCAGCCCAGGGGCAAGAGACTAGCATGGGAAGATGTCACTTGGTTTGTGAGGTTGGCAGCCAAGGGGTGAAAGTCTAGCATGGATCGATCCCAATTGATCAGCTGGTCATTTATAATACATGCCTAAAAGAAGTTATAAAGCATTAAAGAGTAAGGAAAAGAATGTAGCGTATATGGTCCCACAAGTACAGCGAAGGCAGTCTTTTATTACATGCATTTGTATGTTGATACTTGATTTCACTTGAGTTTTCATTTTTCATGTGCTATAACCTTACATATTTAGTACATTATTTCGTACTGACATCCCTCGTGGGGGAAATTGCAATTCATGCTGCAGGTACAGGTACTCCAGCTAGTAGACCTCAAATATAAGCGCACCCGACACTCAGTTGCTTTTGGTGAGCTCCAAGTTGATCCGGGGCTTTACTTAGTCGGTAGTTTATGCATTTTGGTATTGTATAATAGTTTGATGTAAGGCGGAGCCTGTCTTGACCTGTGTTAAGGTTTTCTATCTTGTAGAGGCTTTGCAGACTTATTGTATATAGTTCATTTGTATCCGGTCTCTAAATAGTTGTGGCCTCAATGGCCAAGTCCTGTATGTTAGTTTGGTGCTACTTATTTTTATTTCTTATATCGGTAGAGTTATCATAGACATATGCAGGATAAACACAAGTTATATGTTGGTTCTCTCGGGCCTAGAGGGTACCGAGTGCCTGTCCATCTTTATAGACTTGGAGGCCTGAAAAAAGTGGTATCAGAGCAGGTCATCTTAGGTAGTCTAGAAAGCAATGTCCATGTAGAGTCTTGCTTATGGGTGTGTTGTGCACCACATCTATAAACATGAGGCTACCGGACATTTAGGAGTTACCTCTTTCATTTTATTTCCTAGATTGTGTCGTAGAGCCTGTATTGTAGGTTGATTATGTCTAACCCAAAATCTGTTTGTTTTGTACATCGCAAAAGATGCCTATCACAAGGAGAAGAATTTCAGGTAACCGGATAGATCTTGGAGAAGGGACCAGCCAATCACGATCTAGACCTAATCAAAATGACATTCCAGATGAGTCCTTATCACAGAGTTCCATGACTCTTCCACCTCTAGAGGAGATAAGGGGGGCAACAGTACCTCAAGAGCCTCCTATTAATGCCACTGAGCAAGATTTAAGGAATGCGGTCCAATTGTTGACTGAAATAGTTGTTGGTCAAGGTCAAAGGCAAGAAGGTCTAGTTGCAGGTATTTGGTGGTGCAGATAGGGCAGCTAGCACACGTATACGTGACTTTCTAAATTTGGATCCTCCTTCATTCACTGGGTCAGATCCTAAAGAAGATCCACAAGACTTTATTGATCAAATTCAACGGACCTTCGATGTTATGCATGTAAGTGGTATAGAAGCTGCTGAGCTAGCAACATATAGATTGCAGGGTATAGTTGTGTTGTGGAAGGAAGCTTGGAAGAAATACAGGGGAGCAAATGCACCTCCAATTGTCTAGAAAGAGTTCAAAAAGGCATTTCTTGACCACTATCTTTCATTGGAGATTTTAGAGGCCCGTGTAGATCAATTCCTAAATCTCCACCAAGGGGGTATGAGTGTGAGGGAGTATAATCTCCAATTTAACTCCTTCGCTAGGAATGCTCTTAATATGGTTTCTACTATGGAGGATCGAGTTCATCGATACGTGGATAGACTAGACCCTTACCTGGTCAAAGATTGTACCATTACTTCTTTAAATAAAGACATGGACATAGCAAGGATGCAAGCTTTTGCTCAAAAGTTGGAGGATCAACGACAAAGGAGAAGGATACAAGAGTCATAAAGAGCACAATCAAAGAGGGCTAGATCGACGGGGCAGTTTACACCATCCCAAGGTGAGTTCATGCCTCGATTTTCTAATAGACCACCCAGACCATCGTTCTCCTACTTTACAACTAGTGCTCCACCCCGATATCAAGGGTCTATGGGAAACAAATAACACCCCGTGTTTTCTATATGCTAGTCCTAATTATATGATACTTGACATAACCTTATGGTACATAACTGAGAAGCTATGTTTTTTTCAATTAGAGTGGTGATAATTGGGATTGGATCGAGAAGTGTTGTGATATCCCCAAATGTTTCAGCGGGTATGAGTTCAAGTTAAACTTGACGAAAGCATTTAAATTTAAGATAATAAAATGCTATTTGAGTTGAAAGTCTAAAGTGAAGCATTAAGATACAATATATGGGATTAGGAGTTGGAAAATAAGGTAAGATAACGAGCTTCTTGCTTGACGTAATTAAGCTACTAGGTGCACCACCTACTCGAGCTATATAGATAGCTAATGAGTCAGACCTAAGCCTATGTTAGTGGACTCACTTGAGGCCTAAACTAAGAGAAAGGGGAATAGAAAAGGAAGTCCACCTTCCAAATCATCCAAGGCCCAAATAATTAGCCAACAAAGGATAAAGCAAGTAGGTACGTCACCTACTTTGACCCTTTGAGCAGCTTGCCATAACTAAGGAGCTGCATCACCTACTTGGAAATTTAGTGGCTGAAAATGAAGCAAAAAGAGGAGGTGATAAGGGATTATTTTAATGGCAAAAAAGGGTCTTATAAAAGGCAAGGATAGCTGGGATTTTATTCATTTTAACACACATAAAGAATCAGATAAACTCCAGCTTTCTTTTCTCTTTCAAAGGCTAAGGAGCAACAGCCTTAAAATTCCTTTAGGGTTCTTTAAGAGATCCTTCTTGTTGCAGGCTAAGGTGAGTGAGAATACCTATAGATTTAGCTTATTCCTATCATTAAAGACAAGGAAAACATGTTATTTATGCTTAAATAGAAGTATAATGCAAGTGTTGCTCATTTCTCTTGATTGTTAAGTGACTTTTGGCTTCTTGTTTGGTTTAAAGTGTGAAGAGGAATTGAAGTTCTTGAAGAAATTGAGTTAAAAAAGGCAAGTTACAAGAATATAAATATGTTACTGCCACAACTTTATTTTTCGTCTACATAAGGTTTTGTATGATATTTTAATCGTAAGTTTGATAGGAACTCGTGGGAAGATGATCCGAAACTATGGTCCCACGTCCTCTATTTCTTTAGGACTGTTTGAGTGTATAAATGTTTTGAGAAAAGTTGGTTAATGTGGGGAAAGGGTGTGAATTGTTGGTAATGAAACATCGGAGAGGAGTTGTAATGTTACACTACTTAATTATATATTGTGTGGAGTTGTCAAATGTTGTACCTTGTGAATTGTTGTAAGCGTGTTATGGAACTAAAAAAAAGTTAAGGTACAGTATGTATACAAAAATATGTATGACACCAATGCAAGTAGAGCAAGAAGGGTTGAAAGAACACCCTTAGGTGGTAATTGCAAATTTGTTGCCTGGATGTTATTTAGGCTAAGATTGAACTGCTAACACATGTTTATTAGCTAGTAACACTAGTTTTATCACCCACTCTATTGTAGATAAATATTTGAGAAGGAACGAGATTACTTTTAGGTAATAACAAGGTCGTACAATAAGGCATGTAAGGCTATCCTATTCCATACTCGTTGGCATGAAATCTAACGTTTGTGTCACTATCAACTAGTGGGCTTCTCAAGTATTATTCCAATAGTAATAGTGTTGTTTATTAGCAAATCTGTAGCTTACACTTCCAAGCACTAGCACGATGAGTCTACTTATATTCGTCAAGCCACGTGTTTATTAAACTACTAAGTAGAACATTAACGTTACACTCGACTCTTATATTATTGTACTGCCTTAAGTAACCATTGTCGTATCGTATACTATGGGTACACAGTTCCAAGGCTTCAAAATAATCATGACCACCAAAGTAATAATCTTAAAGTATTAAATAATAACTTGAACATTGTTTCTAGCGTTGGTGGCAGCCTAGGGGCAAGAGCCTAGCATGGGTCGATCTCACTTGGTTTGTGAGGGTGGTAGCCCAGGGGTGAGAGTCTAGCATAGGTCGATCCCAATTTGTCTAGCTTTGAGGACAGCATCCCAGGGGTTAAAATACCTAGCATGGGTCATCCTCTCTTTACCACTGATAAGCTGGCCATTTATAATAGATGCCTAAAAGAAGTTATAAAGCATTAAAGTGTAAAGAAAAGAACGTAGCGTATATGGTCCCACAAGTATAGCGAAGGTAGTCTTTTATTACATGCATTTGTATGTTGATACTTGATTGCACTTGAGTTTTCATTTTGCGTGTGCTATAGCCTTACATATTCAGTACATTATTTTGTACTGATATCTCTCATGGGGGATGCTGCAATTCTTGTTGCAGGTACAGGTACTCCAGCTAGTAGACCTTCAATATAGGCGCACCCCACACTCAACTGATTTTGGTGAGCTCTAAGTTGATCCGGGGCTTTACTGAGTCTTTAGTTTATGCAGTTTGGTATTGTATAATAGTTCGATGTAAGGCGGGGCTTGTCTCAACCTGTGTTAAGGTTTTCTATATAGTAGAGGCTTTGTAGACTTATTGTATATAGTTCATTTGTATCTTGTCTCTAATTAGTTGTGGCTTCAACAACCAAGTCCTGTATGTAAGTTTGGTGCTACTTATTTTGATTTCTTATATCAGTGAGTTGTCATAGACATATGTAGGATAAGCACAAGTTATATGTTGGTTCTCTCGGGCCTAGAGGGCACTGAGTGCCTGTCCATCTTTATAGACTTGGAGGCGTGACAAAAGTGATATCGGAGCATGTCATCTTAGGTAGTCTACAAAGCAGTGTCCATGTAGAGTCTTGCTTATGGGTGTGTTGTGCACCACATCTATAATCATGAGGCTACCAGATATTTAAAAGTTACCTGTTTCATTTCATTTGCTAGATCATGCCGTAGAGCCGGTATTGTCGGTTGATTATGTCTAACCCCAAAAACTATTTATTTTTTACATAGCAAAAGATGCCTATCACAAGGAGAAGAAGTTCAGGTAAGCGGATAGATCTTGGAGAAGGGACCAGCCAATCACGAACTAGACCTAATCAAAATGACATTCCACATGAGTCCTTATCATAGAGTTCCACGAATCCTCCACCTCTAAAGGAGATAAGGGGGGCAACACTACCTCAAGAGCCTCCTATTAATGCCACTGAGCAAGATTTAAGGAATGCAGTCCAATTGTTGACTTGAATAGTTGTTGGTCAAGGTCAAAGGCAAGAAGGTCTAGTTGCAGGTATTGGTGGTGTAGATAGGACAGCTAGCACACATATACGTTACTTTCTTAATTTGGATCCTCCTTCATTCACTGGGTCAGATCCTACAAATTCAATGGACCTTCGATGTTATGCATGTAAGTGGTATAGAAGCTGTTGAGCTAGCAACATATAGATTGAAGGGTGTAGCTGTGTTGTGGAAGGAAGCTTGGAAGCAATACAGGGGAGCAGATGCACCTCCAATTGTCTGGAAAGAGTTCAAAAAGCCATTTCTTGACCACTATCTTCCATTTTAGATTTGAGAGGCCCATGTAGATCAATTCCTAAATCTCCACCAAGGGGGTATGAGCGTGAGAGAAAACAGTCTCCAATTTAACTCCTTGGCTAGGTACACTCTTAATATGGTTTCTACTATGGAGGATCGAGTTCATCGATACGTGGATAGATTAGACCCTTACCTGGTCAGAGATTGTACCATTGCTTCTTTAAATAAAGGCATGGACATAGCAAGGATGCAAGCTTTTGCTCAAAAGTTGAAGGATCAACGACAAAGGATAAGGATACAAGAGTCAAAAAGAGCATAATCAAAGAGGGCTAGATCGACGGGGCAGTTTACACCATCCAAGGTGAGTTCATGCCTCAATTTTCTAATAGACCATCCAGACCATCATTCTCCTACTTTACAGCTAGTGTTCTACACCGATATCAAGGGTCTATGGGAAACCAATCTGAGAAACAAGGTGGAGTCTATGGTTCACGAACAGCGGAGTACCAAGAGCAAGGGAGTATGAGCCAATCAAGACCTCCTCGACAGCCTTGCAAGCAATGCAAAAGGAGTCACCTAGGTGCTTGTCGGTTTGGGACAGATGTTTGTTTTTGGTGTGGTATACTGGGTCATATGATGAGAAATTATCCTCAAAGAGATACGGGTGGTATGGCCCAACCCACGGGATCAGTTGCTGCATCATTATCGATAGTGCCATCGTTAGGTAGGGGGCCACAATTGTCGGCAGGTCGTGGTAGGGGTGTTAGGGGAGTATCTAGTTCTAGTGGTGCTCAAAATCGCATGTATGCTCTAGGATATTGGCAAAATTTGGAGGCTTCCTTGGATGTGGTTATAGGTACATTGTCTATCTTTTCACAGATTGTATATGCATTAATTGATCCAGGATCTACTTTATCATATGTTACTCCATTAATTTCTAGGAAGTTTAAAATAGTACCAGAATTATTGATTAAACTATATGAGGTTTCTACACTGATTGGTGAGTTTATTATGGCTAGAAAGGTTTATCGTAATTGCATATAACCATTTGTGACCATGACACGTTGGTTGACCTTGTCGAGCTAGAAATGGTAGATTTTTATGTTATAATGGGTATGGATTGGTTGGCTTCTTGCCATGCCGTGGTGGATTGCCAAACTAAGATGGTGCAGTTCCATTTTCCAAATGAGGTAGTCCTTGAATGGAAAGGTAATATTGGGGCTCCAAGAGGTAGGTTTATTTTCTACTTTAAGGAAAGGAAGATGGTGTCCAAGGGCTATATATGTCATTTAGTGAGGGTGAGAGATATAGATGTAGATTCCCCAACCCTTCAATCTGTTCCCGTGGTAAATAAATTTCCAGATGTATTTCCTGAAGATCTCCCAGGTTTGCCTCCCGAACGAGAACTTAAGTTTGGTATCGATGTGCTCTCAGATACACAACCTATATCCATTCCTCCATATAAAATGGCCCGGGCAGAATTACGAGAATTAAAGGAGCAATTAAAATATTTGCAAGAGAAGGGATTTATACGGCCTAGTATGTCTCCTTGGAGAGCCCCAATTTTATTTGTACACAAGAAAGATGGCTCGTTGAGGATGTGTATTGAATACCGATAGTTAAATAAGGTGACTATAAAGAACAAATATTCCCTCCCTAGAATAGATGATTTATTTGATCAGTTACAGGGTGCTAAGTGTTTTTCAAAGATTGACTTGAGGTTGGGTTATCATCAAGTGAGATTCAAAAATCAAGATATACCCAAGATAACGTTTTGAACACGGTATGGTCATTTTGAGTTCTTTGTCATGTCATTTGGGCTAACAAACACACCAACTGTTTTTATGGATTTGATGTATAGGGTGTTCAAGCCATTTTTGGATGTGTTTGTGAGAGTATTCATAGATGATATTTTGGTGTATTCAAGATCAGAAGAGGATCATTCTAATCACCTGCAATAGGTGTTGCAAATTCTTCGTGATCGTAAGTTATATGCAAAATTTTATAAGTGTGAGTTTTGGTTAAAATCTGTGGCATTCTTGGGACACATTGTATCTGATGAAAGAATAAGGGTTGATACCCAAAAGATAGAAGCTGTGAAGAACTGGCCAAGGCCTACAACACCTACAGAGGTTCGTAGTTTCCTTGGGCTGGCAGGTTATTATTGAAGGTTTGTTGAAGGATTTTCTTCTAGTTCTGCACCTTTAACAAAGCTAACACATAAGGAAGCCAAGTTCCAATTGAGTGACGCATGTGAAAGAAGCTTCCAAGAGCTGAAAAATAAACTAACTACAACCCCTGTATTGGTGCTCCCCGAAGGAACAAAAGGTTATGCAGTGTATTGTGACGCTTCCAGAGTGGGCTTAGGATGTATCTTAATGCACCATGATAAAGTAATAGCTTATGCCTCAAGGCAGTTGCGTCCATACGAGAAGAACTATCTAACCCATGATTTGGAGTTAGCAGCAGTTATATTTGCTTTGAAGATATGGCACCACTATTTGTATGGGGTTCATGTTGACATATATACTGATCACAAGAATCTACAATATATATTTAAGCAAGAGGACCTGAACCTAAGGCAACGAAGATGGCTTGAATTATTGAAAGATTATGACATCGATATTCTATACCACCCCGGGAGGGCAAATGTGGCAGCGGATACTTTAAGCCGAAAGACAATGGCAAGCACTTCTGGGCAGTCCACAATAAGAGAAGGGATAAGTAAAAGTCTACGTCAATTAGCTTGCATGGGGGTTCGCCTTCTTGAATCTCTAGATGAATGAGTTATTGTGCAAAATGCAACAAAATTCTCATTGATAGCGGAAGTGAAAGAGAAACAGTATGTAGATCCTAAGGCTGGGCATAATATGGTTTAAACCGAAAAAACCGACCGAACTAAATTTTTTTAATTTCGGTTTTGGTTTTTTGGTTATTCAGTTCATTTTTTATTTGAAATTTCAAAATTTTGATAATTCGGTTCGGTTTTCGATTTTAAAATAATTAAATTTGGTTAACTGAAAAACTGAATTAAATAATTTTTTTTAAAATTAAATTAATTCCTAATTTCCTACTAAGTCCATTTGAATAGTCCACACTCCATAAGCCCAATTCCCAAACCCAATTCTTATAGCCCATATCAAAAATCAAATTAACATCCTATTCTAATTTCTAAATATCTAAATAAATTTTAAAATTCTAAT
>JBCEWC010018385.1:0-11994 GCA_038996855.1 Solanum aculeatissimum
GATCATAGTCCCCATAACCCTAGTTATGGGTTTAGCCTAGCATGCTTGTCAAATCTGAATTAAAACAAGATGAAGAAAACATGATTTACACTTACGGTTGAGAAATCAATGGAATCATAAATTTTAATTGCAATTCAATGAATCAATCGTAGCAAAAAGTTGCAAAAGTAATATTTCAAGTCCAAAATCCTCTTGTTCGAGACCTAGCAGTCATAACAACCTGAAAACGACCTAATAAAAGTGTATTTATATGAATTAAAACAAATCCTAGACAAGATAGAAAAACCGGGCTTTGGCACGTTAAATCGGCAACTACACGGACCGTCTAACGTTAAACGGTCCGTGCCACCTTCCGTCTGGACTCACTTAACTCCTGGGCTTCAACCGTTCATCCACCAGCTTACTGTCACACTTAACAATCATCAGTAACAGACCGTGTAACGGTACACGGTCCGTCAATCCTCCAACGGTCCGTCACACGATCCATGTACTTCCACTTAGCCTCAAATTATTGACGCTCCAACGGCTGACATTTTGTCATGTTTAACGAGCAGGTACACGGCCCGTTAACAGGTACACGGGTCGTCACTCCTTCCGTGAGTTCTGGCATTGCCTATTTTTGCCTCAGTTCAGCACTGGCACTCTCTGCCACCCCTCACGGTCAGTTCCACGGCCCGTTAAAGGGTACACGGTCCGTGAGTTTTTACAGTTTCAGATACAGTTTGCCCAATTTTTGGCTTTTCCTTCATGGATCCATGGTTTTCGCGCCTTACCTGATTTTCCTGAAAAATGCACTATACAAAACATTAAACGCAATAATTTTCTTGAGAACTTGCAAAGATTTCACTTAGAAAAGCGTCAAATGATGAGCGTTTTCGTGACTCATCAACACCCTCAACTTAAAATCCTTGCTTGTCCTCAAGCAATAACACATAAACATAAATTCCCAATAGGTCACATGCAACAATCCTTCCGTTAGTCAGAATCACATTCTACACTTCACTTTCACATGAGCACACACCCTAATGAACCTTCACAACTCTAGCTAAGAATCACACTATGTCCAGCTGATAGTTAGGTAAGCATCATGAGCGTGTATGTATGGTGCCCTCACCACAAAGAAGTCTCACACACAGTATATGATTGCTAAATAGAGACTGGGATGTAGGCACTCACGCTCACAAAGAATTCTCAATTAACACACAAGTGTTTGCCATAGGCTTGTCCCTATTTTCACCACCTTGGCTCTTGAACGACCTTGTTAGGATCACTATAGGACTTTTGTGGCTTGTAACGTAGGCTCAGGTTAGGGAGTGGTACATTTAGGATCAATAGTGACTAAATTGACCTCTCCACAACACTACTCAGACTTAGCCCTTAATTTACACTACCAAGGTCTAATCGTTTCTTATCCCCACACGTTTCGGGAAGCATCGCCACAATTTATTTTATTTATTTATTATTATTCTTTTATTTTATTTTATTTTTAGTTTTTTTAGTTTTTTCAGCTTTTCTCCCCCTTTCTTTAGCTCTTTTTTTATTATTCATCCCATTCTCCTTTGATTTCTAGCTTCTCCTAACATAGCCACCCTCAACTTAGACTTTTTGCCTATATTAAGGTGCACGGTGTCTTTCTTACAGGACCATGGCCAACAAAAGTCACCCTCAACTTAGGTGTTAACCTACTCTGAAGTACACAATGTCCTTGGAGAGACCAGAGCCAATATCAGGTTTCTTCATCAAAATGGGCATGGTGAGTTGGGTGATTGAAAAGGAAAAGATTTATTAAGGCTCAAATTCTTGGTTCAAAGGGACAATTTCATTTGGTTGGTCAATTTAGGCTAAGTGACTTCTTACAACAACAACCTAAGATCCTTTCCTAACTCAGTCATTCGAGCCTTTCAGTAGGACTAACCAGGCAAGTTCTAGTTTACACGTGTGCCAATCGGATTCAAACAATACGCTTACACGCACATGGCACACATCCTACGCTACTAACTTCCAGCTAACCAAAGTGTTTTTCATTCAAAATCATCAGCCGACCACATGCATAACCTTAGCACAAGAATCATTAAACGTCATTAGAGCATGCATTGTTGTGATTTTCATCATACTAACTCAGGCATGTCACAGAACCTATTACAGACCATATGTCTATGCACATTACGACCTAAACATGTTAGGTCTACTAGATAGATCACCTGAGAGAAACGAAACATGGCAACAAAAACTCTCAGGTGATAGGAATGTCCCACCCCCTCCAGAAAAAAGGTGCATTGCCCTCAATGCACAGAAAATAACTAATAGAAGATTAACAAGGGCAAGGACATACCTGGGACGCCCTAGGCATCGGGCTGGTCTGGGACATCAACATGTGACCCTCCAGCGGGGTCGTCTCCCTCAACGTGTGAACCACCGGCAGCCACACTGACTGACGCTCCAGTTTGGATGGCCTCCCTAGCTAACCTCTCCTGCTCCTGCTGCAATGCTGTCTCTTTACAATTGTCCCGAAGTGCCTTATGCAGCTGTTTGGCCTCCGCCTCTTGGGGATCCTCCAGCGGGCTGTGGTGCTGGTGTCTCTTTTTGTCCTTCCCTTTTCAGCGGGAAGGTTCAGCTGGAGGCGGGGCAGCTCACAAGCCCTCCAAAGACGGGGCTGGAGCAGGGGCTAAAACAATATCCATAAAGGACTCAGCAGGAGTAGGTGGCGGGGGTGCATTATACTTAGCCATCAGCACGACCATCTTGTTCTTCAATTCGGCCACCGTGGTAGCTATATTGGAGGCCTCACTCCCTGATAGATTTCTGAATTATTCCTGGAAGTAAGTCTCCAATCCCGTAATCTGGGCATGGAGGACTGCGATCTCTTTGCACCACTCAAAATGCATCGACTCAGCATGATTTTGGATCACCTTTGGCATGCGCTCCACTATCTGATCCACAATGGCCCTAGTCTGTCGTTGCTCATTCACCAGCCTAGTCAAGAATTCATAGGGCACATAGACATACCCTGGAACTGCAGCCGCCTGGGCAGAGCTACTCCCAGCCTGCTCCGATGCACCACCTGATGGTGGTATCCCCGTAACACCCTCTAAGTCCATGGGCTGAGGCGGGTCCGCTTGTTGAAATACTGGCGGTGGTCCGTAGCATCCCGTCCTTGTCCGAAAGAGGGGGTTGTTAACATCTTTGATCAAGGCGATTTTCACCCCCGCTGTTGGATAAGTCTTCCGGTCCAAGTATCGGGTGACAGGAACCTGGGCTCATCGGCAGAGAGCTCTGATGAGGAATGGAAATGGCATGGCCGAGCGTTCACTGAGGGCCCGGTCTCTCATTTATGTAGCGATGACCCACCCTGCATTGATATAATATCGAGCTATGAGGAAAGCTACCAGGGAGGCCTGCGACAACTGAAGAAAATTATCATTGAGCGTGGGTAGCAGAGGAGCCCGCACCATAGACCACCAAAACTTAGCCTAAAAATTGAAGGAGGCTTTCGTAATGGGGGTCCATGGGTCATTTACCCAATCCGCCTCAGCACCCTGCATGGCAATTTGTTGGGCGATCCATATGACAACAACAACTCTGGATGTAGGATCAGCTAACAGGGCGGCCTTATAAACCTGATGAAATTTTGCTGCATAGAGTCCGTCCCTTGGTGGCCTGTACTCTGGGCCATGTAAGAACTGGTTGATGGTGGCCTCAGAGATATCCACCTATTGTCCCCGAATCATCAGACTAGGCAGAGGTCGTACCTGTCCAGCCAAGTACCTCTTTAGTCGCCGTGACCCAGCTCCCGCTGCAGTGAACAGAGCTGCTGCGTATGCTGAGTAGAACTCCTGTATAAGAGCGGGCCCATAGAATCCTGGCCTCTGGGTCATCCACCCGAACTCATGGAACTCAAATGTGGCCTTGATCTTCGGGACAACCTCCAAGTGCTCAGTGAAAATAATTAACTCCGGGATTACCGGGCGCCTCTGAAAACCCCCAGAGCCTTTGGTCAGCCCATTCAAGTAGATCTCCCTGCTCCCGGGTGTAGACCACCTGCCGCGGAGGAATAAGAGAGTCGTCTGGGCCTCCTCTTTATTAGGTACACGAGCCACAACAGCATGAATAGCATCATCATCGTTGTCCCTAAGCTTGGCAGTGGCAGTGTCATCTGGATGTTGTGGTGTATCAGGGTCAACTGCATGTTCAGTCTCCTCAAAAGTCTGGTCAACCTCCCCTTCCACACCCTCCAGTAGAGGTGGTCCCAAGGTGGAAAGTGGAGTGACCTGCTGAGCTGTTCGAGCTCGAGTCGTGCGGGGGGAGTGAGGTGAGATATTTCCAGTGAATTGAGCTCCTCACCCCTCAGACGGCTCTGAGCCCGAGCTACTCCCTGTTAGTGAGCTGGAAGACTCAGTCGGGGAGTCGCGAAGTCTGATTTGTCGGCGTGGACCCGTCGTGCCTGAAAGCATAAAATATGTGTTATTAGTCTTTTGTGGTTCAACAGTTAACCCCCATACTGGACGAGTACTCAGACTTCCTCGTCAATAGTATTATGTGACCATGACTCTTAAGAGTGGCGTCACCCGGTCTATCATCGGTCCATTGCACGGGGTGTCCATTTGGGTAACCATAACACATATATAGCAACAACAATCACATAAAACAAAAACAGTGCAGGACGATTGGATGGCATAGTGCACGGGCCGTGTGTTGTGGAACGGACCGTGTGCTATCTCGTCTGACAGGACTTGTATTATTTTTCTGAAGGGAATTCGGATGGAACCTCACACGGACCGTGTGATGTGGAACGGTCCGCTTACTGGCCCGTCTACCTCATCTTTACCTGATGTTAGGTCGAATCCAACGGACAGCTGAACAAGCCGTGTACCGTGAAACGACCCGTTAATCATGCCGTTAAACTTATCGAGCAAGATTTTTCAATGGAAACTCGACAATTCCGATTAACATATTACATATCAACCACATTACACCCCCAACACATATTTCCCCCAAATATTTTAAGTTTTGCTACCCCGTTACACCTCCAATTGACACCCTAATCTACGATACATATCTCAAGCTAACCAAAGGTGCAACAATGGTGGGTTTTACACCTTCCCATCCAATTCTTTACATGATTTATCCCACTCAATTTTTGAGAAAATGACAAACTAAAGCATTAGTAACTTACTTGAATGTGGATGAAATTGGGTGGTTGTAGACTCGAATAATGTTCACGGTGAGAGACCACACCTCGTGGAGTGCAAGATGGATCGTGAGAGGGAAAGTGGTTCGTGAAGAAAAAGATGGAATTTGGAGGATAACCAGAGAGAAAAAATCGCCAGAGAGGAAAAGTAAGAGTGTGAGAATGAATATTTAGGGGTTGAGGTAAGTTATACATGGTCAAAACCGTCAACCCACCTCGTCACGGTACCCTAGACAGACCGTTTAATGGTACACGGACCGTCTAGCCGTCCGTGTACCAACACTTAACAAAAATCACATCTGGACAGTGAGGTAGGCTACTGTCACATTTAACAGATGGCTTGACGGTCCGTGTAACAACACACGGCCCATTTGGTTCTCCGTGTAACCTGACTTGTACAAATTATGGCACACTGGTGATGGGTGGATTCTGTCCTACTTCACGGTCAGTACAACGGTCCGTTTAACGGACCACGGTCCGTTAGGATTCCCGTGTGAAAGGCCTTGGACCATTTACTTACACATCCCTGATTTGAAGTTACTGCCACATTTCACGGCAGGTTTCACGATCCATATAGTGTCACACGGGTCGTTTGGCCTCCCGTTCAACATGACTTGGCTGGTTAAATTACATGTCCCTGATTTGAAGCTACTGCCACATTTCACGACAAGCTTCACGGTCCGTGTAGTGGCACACGGGCTGTTTGGCATCCCGTTTAACATGACGTGGCTTTTTCTGGGCTGATTTCAAAGGGACATGTCACTGCCTCACTTCACGGTTCGTGCAGTGTTACATGGACCGTTTGGCCCCCCGTTCATCATGATGTGACATATGTGCACTTACTTGGAATCCTCCATGGCCTTCTGCGATGCCCATTTTATCTTACCAACCTGTCTCTGCGACAACACAAACAAAAACTAGTGAAGCACAGCAAATGAACCATATAATAGAAAAAGCTAAAATAAAAATTAACAACACATGGGTTGCCTCCCAGGAAGCGCTTGATTTAACGTCGCGGCACGACGCAGCTCCCTGATTACTCAGACTTCATCAAGGTGTAATACCTTTACTACTGTGGGTTCAGACGCCACACCCATATAACGTTTTACTCTTTGTCCATTTACCTTGAACCTGTGTCCGTTATCTGATTCTAACTCCAACGCACCATGGGAGAAGAATTGGACCACCTTGTACGGGCCAGCCCATCTGGATTTCAACTTACCTGGAAATAATCGCAATCGTGAAATGTACAGCAGCACCCTGTCACCCACATTAAAGTTGCGTGCGGCTATGTGTCTATCGTAGTGTGCTTTCATCCTGGCCTTGTACAACGCGGCACTATCATATGCTTGCAACCGCACTTCATCTAACTCATTTATTTGATCTAACCTCAGATCAGTGGCTTCATCTAAATTTCAGTTCAATTTCTTCAGGGCCCAAAATGCCCTATGCTCGAGTTCTACCGATAAGTGGCACGCCTTACCAAATACTAATTGGTATGTAGGCGGTTCGGTAAGCCCACAATGCATCGTCAAGCTTTTGTGTCCAATCAGTCCTCGAAGCATTTACTGATTTTGCCAATATCTCTTTGATTTTCCTGTTTGATACTTCGACCTGGCCGCTGGTTTGCGGATGATAAGGGGTGGAAACTCAATGCTTTTTGACTCCATACTTGGCTAAGGCTGTGCAGAACATCCGGTTACAAAAATGAGTTCCCCCATCGCTAATGATCGCTCTGGGGGTCCCAAATCTGGAGAAAATATTCCGCCTTAGAAATTGTGTTACGCTCTTGCTCTCGTTGTTTGGTAGGGCCACTGCCTCCACCCAGTTGGATACATAGTCAATAGCCACCAAGATGTAGCGCATCCCATATGAGCTTACAAACGGCCCCATAAAATCAATACCCCAGACATCGAAGATTTCGACCTCGAGAATAGGCGTCATGGGCATTTCTTGGCGCCTAGAGATGTTTCCCTGTCACTTGCATTGGTCATGCCCTACCACTAGGTCATGTGTATCCTTGTACAGCATGGGCCAGTAGTACCTACATTGAAGTATCTTTTTAGTTGTTCGGGCGCTACTGTGATGCCTTCTTACGTGAGAAGCATGACATGCTTCCATTATACTTAGCATTTCTGCCTCAGGAATGCACCGTCGAATAATCCCATCAGCACATGTATGGAATAAGAAGGGTTCATCCCAGAAATATGTGTGTACATCATGCAAAAACTTTTTTCTCTGTTGAGAGGTTAGGTCCTCGGGCATGAGGTCACTCACCAGATAGTTAGCGAAATCAGTATACCATAGGATTAAGTCAACAGAGGAAGCTAATACCTGTTCATCAGGAAATGAGTCGTTAATGGTCAGCTAGTCATTACCCTTTGATTCGTCTTCTAGACTAGATAAGTGGCCAGCCACTTGATTTTCAGTGCCTTTCCTGTCTTGAACCTCAAAGTCAAATTCTTGCAAGAGTAGAACCCACTGAATGAATCGCGATTTGGCGTCCTTTTTGGTCATGAGGTATCTCAGTGTTGCATTATCAGTATGCACAATTACCTTAGTCCCCAGAAGGTATGCTCTAAACTTGTTGAATGCATAGACGACAAGCAGCAGTTCTTGCTCAGTCACAGTATAGTTCTTCTGAGCCTCGTTCAAAGTTTTACTGGCGTAGTAAATGGGGTGAAAGATTTTATTATGTTTCTAACCCAGCACAACTCCCACAACAGTACCACTCGCGTCACACATAATTTCAAAGGGGGATGACCAATCTGGCGCTACAACAACGGTTGCTGTGATCAACTTCTCTTTAAGGGTAAGAAATGCTTGCTTGCAGCTTTCATCAAAGTGGAACTTGACGTCTTTCTCTAACAGCTTGCACAGTGGGTGAGCTATTTTTGAGAAGTCCTTTATAAAACGGCTGTAAAAGCCAGTGTGCCCCAAGAAACTCTTCACTCCTTTAACTGAGATAGGCAGTGGTAGTTTCTCAATTACTTCAATTTTTTATTTATCGACTTCTATGCCACTTTTGGATATTTTGTGGCCAAGGAATATTCCCTCTCTGACCATGAAATAACATTTCTCCCAGTTCAAAACCAGGTTTGCCTCTTCAGAGCATTGTAGGGCTTTGCTCAGATTTAGTAGACAGTCATCGAAGGAATCACCTACTATTAAAAAATCATCCATGAATACTTCCAAGGTGACCTCAACCATATCAGAGAAAATTGACATCATGCATCTCTGAAATGTGACAGGGGCATTACACAATCGAAATGGCATTCGTCTGAACGTGAATGTTCCATAAGGACAGGTGAATGTAGTCTTCTCTTAGTCTTCAGGTGCTATCGATATTTGATTATATCCTGAGTAACCATCCAGAAAGAAATACCATCCTCTGTCGGCTAATCGATCTAGCATCTGGTCCATGAAGGGCATGGGAAAATGGTCCTTCAAGGTCCACTTGTTCAGTTTTCTGTAATCCATGCACACCCTCCTTCCCGTTACAGGCCGTGACAGTACCAACTCATTCTTATCGTTAGCTACGACCGTCATTCCCCCCTTTTTAGGTATACATTGGACTGGGCTAACCCACTGGCTATCTGAAATTCGGTAGATCACCACAACATCCAACCACTTAATTATCTCCTTCTTAACAACCTCTTGCATGAGAGGGTTTAGCCTTCGTTGGTGCTCGATGCTGGGGATACAGTTATCCTCCAGTTTGATTTTCTGAGTGCATATGCTAGGTGGGATTCCCACGATGTCAGCTATAGTTCATGCAATCTCTTTTTTGAACCTTTGTAGAACTTCCAACAGTGCTGCCATTTGTGCATCCTGAAAATCTGCAGCCACAATCATAGGTAAAGTGTCATTAGTGCCAAGAAACGCATACCTTAGGTGGTGTGGCAGATCCTTGAGCTCCACAGTTGGGGGCTCTTCGAGTGAAGGTTTGGCAGGTGGCGACGTTCTATTCTGCATATCAAGGTCCAACCTTCTCGGCATGTAGGGTTCTTTGCCCCTACCTTGTAGTGCTTGCACTGCATTCTTGTAATTATTTAGGCTGCCATAGAGAAAGTTCATAATAACAGCGACCAACTCATCAACATTCAACTCTTCTTCCACCGGAATATCAGAAAAGTATGTATCCTCTACATCCATGACATACATTACTGATATTTCTTTAGGCCTCTTCATAGATGCACACACATTGAATTTGACTTCCTCAGTATTCAAGAGGAAAGTCAACTTTCCTTGTTCCACATCCACCAGTGCTCTACAAGTAGCCAAGAATGATCTCCCATGAATGATGGGGACATCAAAGTCGACCTGCCAATAGAGAATAACAAAGACTACAGGAAAAATAAACCTGCCTACCTTTACCAGCACATGACACAAGATTCCCACTGGTCTCTTAATGGATCTGTCCGCCATAACCAGCCGCATTATTGTGGGTATGGGGGCTCCAAAGCCCAACCGTCGATATATTTCTAGTGGCATTAGATTTATGCTTGTTCCCAAGTCACAGAGGGCCCGTGCAAAGTTCAATGCTCCTATTGTGCATGGAATGGTGAAAGCTCCAGGGTCCTGCTTTTTCTCTACCAATGATCTTGTAGCAATTACGCTACAGTTGTGGATAGTTCCTGCCGACTCAGAGGTGATGGTTCTCTTCTTGGTTACTAGGTCTTTCATGAATTTAACATATCTCGACATCTGCTCTAGTGCCTCAACTAGGGGTATGTTGACAGATAATTCTTTTAGCATCTACAAAAACTTTTGGAACTTCCCATTGTATTGCTTTTTCTTCAGCCTTTGAGGAAATGATGGTGGTGGCCCAGGGATAGTAGGCAAGAGTGGTGGTTCTGGTATGTCCTTGCTAGATGACTTACTACCAATCTTAGCATCTGTAGCCGTCCCCTCTGCGTCCTTCACTAGCATCAAGTTGTTGTTCTTGACAGTTTGATTCGACACTTCTCTTTTGAGCTCCTTCATCCTTGCTCAATGCTGGTTTCAGGAGTATCATTCCACTCCTAGTGGTGAGTTCCATACAGTGCCCATCATTTTTGGGGTTTTGAATGGTATCACTAGGGAGAGCCCCAACCTTTCTTTGATCCAGTGAAGCAGATAGTTGACCCATTTGGTGCTCCAGTTGTTTGATGAAAGTACAGTAAGAGTCTACTAATTGGCGAATATTTGACATTTCTAGACACATATCTCTTACCCCACACTCAGTAGCTTCCACCTTGTCTAGTACCTTAGCCATCATCTCTTCGAGTTTCGTGGCGCCACTGCCCACAATTGGGCGTTCTCTATTCATTGGGGGTACATATGGTGCAGGTCGGTCATTTCTAAAATTGTCCCTGTTTTGCCAATTGCCATTGTCTCTCGCCACGGGCCGATCATAATAATTTTCTCGTCCATAGTTCCGACCTTGGTTTCCGGCGTTGAAGGGCAGGAAACCCCCCTGGCTATTTAGCAAGTTAGCCTCTTCGTCAAACTCATATCCTGTACCATCATACCCGGGTGCCAAATCTACTGCATTGACCTTTTTCTATACCTCCACCCAACAGTTTCTTAGTCAGCAAGTCCATCTGTGTCCGCATGTGAGCCATGTCTTGATCACGTTTCTCTTCTATGTTGCGCTGCTCAGCACTCATACCAACAAAGAACCCTAAGCAATCGCCATCTCTTGTGTACCAGACTCTGCTATTTTTGGCTGCTTGATCTAAGATACCAATGATCTCGAGAAATGTCCTGTCCATGCACGAACCTCCACAAGTTGTATCAACAATGGGTTTAGTCACGAAGTTACATGACCGGTAGAAGACTTCCTTGAGATGCGCATCTGTGAGGTTATGGTTTGGGCACTGCTTGATCTTCTACCTGAACCTCTCCTAGGTCTCATACAGCGCCTCGGTCGGTAACTATCGGTGAGCACCTATCTCATCTTTCAACTTAAGTTTTGTAGATGCTGGGAAGAACTTTTCTAAAAATGCTTCTTTAAGCTCACCCCAGGTGTGAATGGAATCATACTGAAGTTCATTCAACCACTTGGTCGCTTTCCCAGAAAAAGATAACGGGAATAGCCTGAGTTTGATTGCTTGCTGAGTAACCCCTGAGATTTCAGAGGATTGACAAGTGGAGAAAAAATTCATAAGATGTTGATTGGCATCTTCATGTGGTTGTCCAGAAAACAAGCCTTTCAGCGATAACATCTGCAACATAGTGCTGGTGATTTTGAATGTTACCCATGCTGGCAGTGGTGGTAGAACAATAGCTCCTGTAGCACTAGCGCCATCCTCTTTATCATATCGAGCTTGTGGTTGCTGGGGCCCAGGCGGCTGTATGGGATAAGGTAGTCTACCTCCGCCTTGATGCATAGGAGGACCGCCTGGTGGAGCTCTATCACCATCTAGATCATGAATTCTGAGTCCGTCGTGGACCCTATTTTCAACATTCAGGGGTAATTCTCGCTGCCTCTGCGCCTCTCGTTCTTGTGCATTCATCTTTCTAATAAAACTTTGCAACTTTGGGTCGTAGGCAAGTAGGGGTTCGCTTTTACTGGGGGTAGCTGGCATACACAACATGTCTCCTATAGCACTTAGCAAATAAATCAAAAACAAAGTAAAATCAAGAAATAAGATACACTAAAACTAGCACTAATAGACTATATTGTCGTCGTATTCCCCAGCAACGGCGCCAAAATTTGATACGCACAAATTCACACTTCAATTGAAATGCAAAGTGGTCGTTGACCAAATATAGAACCCAACTAGAGTTGGGGTCGATCCCACAGGGAATGCATGAAAATA
>JBCEWC010018386.1:0-11994 GCA_038996855.1 Solanum aculeatissimum
GGAGACCTTAGGGTACCAAAAAGGGGCTTAGGAAAATGTTAAATCACGAAAATACCATTAATAAAATGTAACTTTCCTAGACTAAGCAGAGTGAGACGGCTGCTACAGTGCCCTTGAAAGGTCAAACTGGCCGTGAACCCTCCCATCAAACCTTACTTAACCAAATTTCCAACGTGAACTCTCGGAGGACTTTTTGGAATACTTGACGGACACTTTTGACGGACCGTTTGGAGGTTGAATGGAAATTTACCTGTCCCGTGAGCCTAGACTTAGCCACCTAAACTTTTCCATGGCTTTTCCTAGCTACTGTCCTACTTGACGGGATAGTACACGAGCCGTGAGCATGCACACGGACCGTTTGATGGTCCGTGGCTCAACACTTGCCTCATGGGGTGGTTCCTGGCCACCCCTAGCTCACTTGAACACTCCATGACACCCCTCATGGACCGTGACAAGTTTCACGAACCGTGGGTCTGTCCTTAGCCAAGTTTCTGAGCCTATCTCCAATGTCTTTTGAATTTCAGACAGTCCCACTGTTTGGACCATAACATCCTCATCCGAACTTCAAATCGAGTGAAACTAGTTGGGTTCCAAAGCTAACTCAAAGAGCTTCAATGGAATATGTAGTATCCCATATAGTTCATAATACATCAAAAGTTGGGGCCATTTGAATTACACTTCCAAAACTGTCCCTCTAGGCCACCAACTAGCCCATTTTGCGTTCGTCCGCTTTAACTCAACCAGTGGCTACCAAAACATATCCATGACCAGTATTACATCATATAAGTCCAACCATAAAGAGATTTTGAAAAATTTTGTGTTGTTACATTCAATTAAGTAACTGGAGCAGCAAATGGGTCAGTTATCTGTTTCACTGAATCAGAGAAAGGTTGGGGCCCTTCCTAGTGATACCATCCAAAACCCCAAAAATGATGGTCTCTGCATGGCTGTAACAACTAGAAGCGAGAAGGTACTTCCTGAACCAGTGTTAGTCAGAGTCAGGGTAGTTCAAGAGAGTAGTAATGCAGCCAACACCAAAGTGCACCTGTCTGATGAGATAGTGGAAGAAACAGCTGTGACTCCCAATAATGCTGAGTATGTTCAAGAATCAAGTGGTTTGGACAAACCAGAGCCAACACCTTTGCCAGTTGTCCCTATGCCACCACCACCATTTCCACAAAGGTTGAAGAAGAAGGAAGACAATGGCAAGTTCCAGAAGTTTTTAGAAATGTTAAAAGAGTTGTCTGTCAATATACCCTTAGTGGAAGCACTAGAACAGATGTCGGGCTATGCTAAGTTCATAAAGAACCTAGTAACCAAGAAACGAACTATCACATCTGAGTCGGCAGGGACCCTCCACCACTGTAGTGCCATTGCTACAAGATCGTTGGTTGAGAAAAAGGAGGATCGTGGGGCTTTTACCATTCCATGCATAATAGGAGCATTTGATTTAGCATGAGCTCTCTGCGATTTGGGATCTAGTATAAACTTGATGCCACTAGCAGTATACAGACAGTAGGGCTTGGGAGCCCTCACACCCATGACGATGGGGCTACTTATGGCGGACAGGTCAGTTAAGAGGCCCGTGTGAATCCTATGTGATGTGCTGGTAAAGGCAGGCAGGTTCATTTTCCCTGTAGATTTTGTTATTCTTGATTGCCAGGTTGACTTTGAGGTCCTCATCATCCCTGGGAGACCATTCTTAGCTACCGGCAGAGCATTGGTGGACGTGGAACGTGGAGAGTTGACCTTCAGATTAAACTCCGAGGAGGTCAAATTCAATATTTGTGCATCTATGAAGTAGCCCAGGGAGATGTCGGTAATTTTTGTCAAAGATATAGAGGAGACATACTTTTCTGAGGTTCTAATTGAAGAGGAACTGAGTATAGATGAGTTGGCTGCGGTGATCATGAATTTTCCCGATGACAGTGTGACCGACTATAAGGGTACAGTGCAAGCATTGCAAGGTGGGGGAACCAGACCCTATGTGCCGAGAAGGTTAGACCTAGACTTGCAAAATAGACCATCGCCACTCGCCAAGCCTTCGGTTAAAGAGCCTCCAACAGTGGAGCTCAAAGAACTGGCGCAACATTTAAGGTATGTTTTCCTTGGTAATAATAATACTTTACACATGATTGTGGCTACAGATTTGCAGGAAGCGCAGATGGTAGCATTGTTAAAGGTACTGCAATAGTTCAAGAAGGCAATTGGTTGCTCTATAGCTGACATTGTGGCAATCCCGCCAGGCATATGCACTCATAAGATTAAGCTAGAAGACAACTTTGTACCCAACATCGAACATCAAGGCAGGCTCAACCCGCCTATGCAAGAGGTTGTCAAGAAGGAAATTATTAAGTGGTTGGATGCTGGATGATATACCTGATTTTAGACAGCAAGTGTGTCAGTCCAGTCCAGTGTGTACCAAAAAGGGGGAAATGACAGTAATAGCTAATTATAGGAACGGGTTGGTCCAGTCACGTCCTGTAACTGGTTGGTGGGCCTGCATGGACTATAGAAAACTTAACAGATGGACCCTGAAGAACAACTTTCCCATGCCCTCCATGGACCAGATGTTAGATTGGTTAGCAGGCAAAGGATGGTACTAGTTTCTAGATGGTTATCCGGGGTATAATCAGATATCAATAGCACCCGAAGATCAAGAGAAGACTACCTTCACTTGTCCTTATGGGACATTCGCCTTCAGACGGATGTCGTTTGGGTTATGTAATGCCCCAGCTACGTTTTAGCGATGCATGATGTTAATCTTGTCAGATATGGTTGAGGATACCTTGGAGGTATTCATGGATGACTTTTCGATGGTAGGCGATTCCTTTTATGAATGTCTTCTGAACCTGAGCAAGGCTTTACAGTATTGCGAAGACGCAAACCTGGTTTTGAACTAGGAGAAATGTCATTTCATGGTCAAGGAAGGGATAGTCCTTGGCCTCAAGATCTCAAAAAGTGGCATAGAGGTAGATAAAGCTAAAATTGAAGTTATTGAAAAGCTTCCACTGCCTATCTCAGTCAAAGGTGTAAGAAGTTTCCTGGGGCACGCGAGATTCTACAGCCGGTTCATAAAGGACTTTTCCAAAATTGCACATCCATTGTGTAAGTTGTTGGAAAAAGATGTCAAGTTCCAGTTCGATGAAAGTGGCAGACAGGCTTTTATGACTCTGAAGCAGAAGCTGATTACTGCACCTGTGGTTGTGGCTCCTGACTGGTCAAGCCCTTTTGAAATCATGTGCGACGCAAGTGGAACGGCTGTGGGAGTTATGCTGGGTCAGAAGCACAACAAAATCTTTTACCCTATTTACTACGCCAGTAAGACCCGGAATGAAGCCCAGAGAAACTACACTGTAACTAAACAGGAACTGTTGGCGGTAGTCTATGCTTTTGATAAGTTTCGGGCCTACCTCTTGGGGACCAAGGTAATTATGCACACTGACCATGCAGCATTGAGATATCTTATGACCAAAAAGGACGTCAAGACACTACTGATCTGGTGGGTCCTACTATTACAAGATTTTGATTTTGAGGTTCAAGATAGAAAAGGGACCGAGAACCAAGTGGCAGATCACCTATCTCACCTGGAGGATGAGTCGAAGGGGAACGACTCGTTAACTATTTATTTCCTAATGAGCAGGTACTAGCTTCTTTTGTTGATTTAATTCCATGGTCTGCTGATTATGCTAACTATCTGGTGAGTGACCTCATGCCTGAGGACTTAAGCTCTCACTAGAGAAAAATGTTTCTCCATGATGTGCGCAGGTATTTCTGGGATGAACCATTCTTGTTTCGTACATGTGCTGACGGAATCATTCGAAGGTGTGTTCCTGAAGAAGAAATATTGAGCATAATGGAAACATACCACGCCTCTCCCGTGGGGGGCACCACAGTAGTGCCAGGACAGCTAAAAAGATACTCTAATGTGGATACTACTGGCCCACTCTGTACAATGATACTCATGACCAAGTGGTGGGATGTGACCAATGTCAGAGACAAGGAAATATCTCGAGGCACCAGGAGATGCCCTTGACACCTATTCTGGAGGTTGAAATCTTTTATGTCTGGGGCATTGACTTTATAGGCCCCTTTGTGAGCTCTTATGGGATGCGGTATATCTTGGTAGCGGTCGACTATGTCTCCAAGTGGGTGGAAGCAGTAGCGCTGCCGACCAACGAGAGTAAGAGCGTAACCCAGATTCTGAGGCAGAACATCTTCTTAAGATTTGGGATCCCCAAAACTATCATTAAAGATGGGGGAACTCATTTCTGTAACAGGATCTTTCATGTAGCTCTAGCTAAGTATAGGGTCAAGCAGCATCGGGTCGCCACACCCTACCATCCGCAAACTAGTAGCTAAGTTGAGGTGTCCAACAGGGAAATCAAAGAGATCCTAGCAAAGTCTGTCAATGCTTCCAGGATGGATTGGGCAAGAAAACTTGATGATGCATTGTGGGCCCACTGCACAGCTTACAAAACCCCTATCGGTATGTCCCCATACCTATTAGTGTTTGGTAAGACGTGTCACTTACCTGTGGAGCTTGATCATAGGGCATTGTGGGCCTTAAAGAAGTTGAACTTGAATTTAGATGAAGCCACAGAGCTGAGGTTGGACCAAATAAATGAGTTGGATGAGGTGCGTTTGCAAGCGTACGATAGTGTTACACTGTATAAGGCCAGGATGAAGGCACACAACGACAGACACATCGCACCGCGTAGCTTTAATGTAGGAGACAAGGTGTTGCTTTACAACTCTCGGTTGAGGCTGTTTCCAAGTAAGTTAAAGTCTATATGGGCAGGTCCATACAAGGTTATTAAATTTTTCCCCCATGATGCATTGGAATTAGAAGCGGAGAATGGGCACCGGTTCAAGGTAAATAGCCAAAGAGTCAAGTAATATGTGGGTGTTGTTTTTGAAGCCTCTGTGGTAGAGGTATTGCACCTTGATGAAGTCTGAGTAATCAGGGAGCCCCGTCGTGCCGTGTCGTAAAATCAAGCGCTTCATGGGAGGCAACCCATGCTTTAATCATTCAAAAAAAAAGTTTTAAAATTGAATTGTTTACTTGTCATATTTCATTAGTCGTTGTTTTTGTAGTTGCAGATGTTGGTTGGTATGTTAAAACGGGCACTACAACGGGCCATAACGGATACGACGAGGGCTTGGATTGAAAAATTATGAAAAATGAACGAAGGACCGTGACATGGCATTACCCACGGCTCGTGTGCCAGCACATGACCTGTGAGTGTGTCACAGTAACGACCTTCCAGGTAAGTTTGTCTCAATTTCGGGTCACAAGTCCAAGTCCCATTACACGGACGGCCAAATGGCCCGTGTGCCACCACACGGACCATGAGGCCAACCATGAAGTGGGGCAGTGACTTATCCCATAGGAATGTGGCCCAGAAAATCCCAAGTCATATTATACGGACGTTCAAACGGTCTGTGTGACACCACACGGACCGTGAGGCCAACCGTGAAGTGGGGCAGTGACTTATCCCATAGGAATATGGCCCAAAAAAGTCCAAGTCACATTACACGGACGGACAAACGGCCCGTGTGACACCACACGAACCGTGAGGCCAACCGTAAAGTGGGGCAGTGACTTACCCCATCAGGATGTTGCACAGAAAATTCAAGTCACATTACACGGACGGCCAAACAGCCCGTGTGACACCACATAGATCGTGAGATCAACTGTGAAGTGGGGCAGTGACTTAATCCATGGGAAGGATTGTTCAGAAATCTGAGTCCCCTTACACGGATGGCCAAATGGCCCGTGTTACATCACACGAATCTTGAGGCCAACCGTTAAATGGGACAGTGCATAATTGGGTAAGTGTACCTAGCCGTTGGCCAAGTGTGTTTTCATGGACGACCGCACGGTCCGTGACACGTGGGACGGTTCGTCTAGTGGACCGTGTGGCAGGCGTTTGACCGGGTTGACCGAATTTCAATAGATTTATTCAACACCCCAACCCCTATTCTTCACTTTTCCTCCTATTTCCTATTCAACTACTTTTCATACTCTCTCAATGCTCTAAAATCCTATCTCTTTCTCCATGAATCGTAAGCCTCTTCACGATCTGTCTCACAAAACACGTGGTTTGAACTCTCAATGTAGTCACTCCCTTACTACTTTCGTCAAGAATCAAGTAAGTAATCTTATGATTTCTTCTCTTTTTGGCCAAAATCGGGGGTTCATGTAGGAAAGTTTGAAATTTGTGTGATAATTTATGTTTAAAAGGGGGGGAGGGGGGGCAAACCAGGTATAGAAGGGGGTTGTGTAGGGAGAACCACCATTGATGCACCTTGAAGTTTTTCTTGAAATAAATATACTAAAATTGATTTTCAATGTAGTTGGTTGGTTAAAACTTTGGTTTTAGTTGTGTTATAGGTGTGGTAGTGTGGCTCCTCTCTGATCCGTACACCTACGTGCAGGATCTATGAGTTATGCTTTCTGAGATAACTTCACGGTGCCTTCCACGGCACGGTTCATGGACAGTGTACCTTCACACGGATTGTGAACTCGTCCGTGGGAAATGCCTTGAGTAAGCCTCGATTGACTGAGCACGATGAGGCACACGACCGACCTCACGGCCCGTGTAATGTCACACAGTCCGTGTAGAGGTCTCATCCAGCTGCCCTCGCCCTTCCACACAAGGCCCGGAACACGGATGTCCACACAGCCTGTGACCCTATTCACGGTCTGTGTTGGGTGTCCCGTCCAAGTTCCCGTTGCTCTAACTCTCCAAGTCTAGTCAGACGGACCTCTTCACAGCCTGTATCACATCACACGGTTCGTGTAGGGTCCGTCCATCTGTCCTGCATCTTTAGTTGTATGATGATTTCCCTAGTTTCGTGTCTGTCATGTTTGCTTTGGGGGCCTACGTGCAATTTCCTGATGATAGACCGGGTGAAACCACTCTTAAGGGTTATTGTCACTTAGTACCACCAACGGGGAAGCCTGAGTACCCGTCGATTAGTTGTTCTACTGTTTTGTGCGGTGGCTAACGATTCTTGCAATGTTGTTTACAGGTACAATGGGTCCTCGCCGACAAACTCGCCTACATGATTCTCCCATCGAGTCCTCCAGTCAGCAAACAGGGAGTGGCTCGGGCTCGGAGTCATCTGAGGGGTTGGAAGCTCTCTATGTTGGAAATGTCTCGCCTTACTCTCCCCGCTCAACTTGGTCCCGGAGGACCCGTCACACCGTGACTCCCCTTGCCACTGAGGGGATCCTACTTCTTGCAGGAGAAGAGAAGTAGGCTGCACAGCACTTTGTATGAGGCTCATACGCAACCACCCCCAGATGACACACCGGACCAACATGCTGACCTCGAGACTGCTGAGCTCCGAGACAGTGATGATGATGCCATACACTATGCTGTCTCTTGGGTGCCTAATGAGGAGAAGGAAAGGGCTACCCTCCTGTTTCTCCGAGGTTATTGAACTACCCCAGGCAGTCGGGATATATATTGCAATGGGTTAACAAAAGGTTTCGGTGGATTTCAACGGTTTACAGTGATACCAGAGTTGGTCATGCTAACCGACCACTTCGACGCAGTTCCTAAAATCAAAACCATCTTTGAATTCCATGAGTTTGGGTAGATTTACCAAAATCCTGGGTTCTATGGGTCGGCTCTAATCTAGGAATTCTATTCTGCCTACGCAGCCGATCTTATAAATGCGGTAGGAGGTGGTACTAAGCGGTTACGGCGTCACATGGCCATGAATATGGGCCCTCTACATCACTTGTCCATTCGGGGTGAGGAAGTTGATATATCAGAGACTACTATAAATCGATTCCTGCATGGACTAGAGTATAGACCTCCAGCCGATGAACTGTATGCCGCGAAAGTCCATCAGATTTCTGAGGTAGCTTTATTGGCAGATCCTGACTCCGAAGTTGTTTTCATCACCTGGATCGCGTAGCAAATTGCTTTGCAGGGTGCTGAAGCTGCCTGGGTCACTGACCTGCGGACCCCCATTACTAAAGCATCCATAAATTTTCATGCTAAGTTTTTGTGGTCCATGGTGCAGGCCCACCTGCGACCCACTCTAAATGACAACACTCTCCAGTTGTCGCAGGCTTCACTAGTAGTGTGCCTCATAGCCTGCTACCCCATTAATGTGGGGTGTGTCATAGCCACTGAGATGAGGGATAGGGCACTCAGTGAGCGGTCGGCCATGCCTTTTCCTTGCCTCATATGAGCCCTCTGCCGGTTGGCCCAGGTTCCTACTACTCGTTATCTGGACCGGAAGACTTATCCTACTATGGGGGTCAACATAGCTCTGATCAAGGATGTCAACAACCCCCTATTCCGGTCAAGGACGCAGCATTATGGGGCCCCACCAATATTTCCTCAAGCAGACCCGCAGTAACCTATTGATTTGGAGGGTGTCACAGGGATTCCTCCGATCGGTAACACGTCGGAGCAGGCCGGGGGTAGCACTTCACAAGCGGCAGCGGCTTCAGGGTATGTCTATGTGCCCTATGAGTTCCTAGCCCATCTGGTTAATGAGCAGTGGTAGACGCGGGCTATAGTAAATTAGATCGTGAAGAGAATGTCGCAGGTCCTCCAGACTCATATCGAGTCGATCCGCTCAGAGCTTCGAAAGGAGATAGTCGTTCTCCAAAGCCAGATAACTGGCTTGGAGACATACTTTCAGGAGCAGATCAACAACTTGTCAGGGAGGGAGGCGACCAATATAGCCAACACGGTTGCTGAAATAAAAAACCAAATCGCTGTGTTTATGGCCAAGTATAATGCCCCGCCTCCGCCTCCTCCTGTTGAGTCACTGCTGAACTTATTTTCAGCTCCTTCTCCCGCCCCATCTTTGGATGTTTGTTGGGTTGTGCCGCCTCCGGCACCTGCTGCTTCCACTATGGCGCTTCCAGAGCCTTCCTACCGAAAAGGGAAGGACAAATAATGCCACCACCGCCACAGCCCGCCAGAGGATCCTAAGGAAGCAAAAGAAAAACAGATGTACAAAGCGCTTTGGGCCAGCCGACAGGCCACGGCTTTACAGGCTGAATAAGAGAGGATGGTTTTTTAGGCGGCGCAAGCCGAAGCGTCTGGGAGTGCGTCTGGGAGAGGACCGCCCTTTGATGGAGATGACCCCGCTGGGGGGTCGCATGTTGATGTTGTTGATCAGCCCGACGCAGGTATGTCCTTGCCCCTTTGTTCTTATGTTTACTGCTTTATGTGCATTGAGGGCATTGCACTTTTTTTGGTAGGGGTAGGGCATTACTGTCACCTGAGAGTTTTTATTGCCATGTTTCTTTTTTATCAGGTGGTTTATCTAGTAGAACTGGCATGTTTAGGTTGTAGAGTTAGAATAAATATAGGTCCTTAATAGAATATGCAATAACCCTGAGTTTGTATGATGATATATTCACAGTGATTGGGTGTGCATGCATCTTGGCCTACCTAACTTGTGTGATTCTGTGCTAAGTTTTTCTTACATTGTCTAGTTAATTCTGAATGAACGAGAGTGACTTGGTTGGTTGGTGCTACATAGCATTGAATGTGTGCCATGTGCGGGTGAGCTCAGTTGTTTGAATTCAATTGACACATTTGTAAGCTAGAACTTGCCCGGTTAGTCCCACTGAAATAATTGAATAACTGAATTAGAAAAGGATCTTAGGCCATTTTTGTGTAAAGTCACTTAGCCTAAAATTGACCATCCAAATGAAAGTGTTCCCTTAGAACCAAAACTTGAGCCGAAATGAACCTTTTTCTTTGTAATCACCCAACTCACCTTCCTTATTTTTACGCAAATCCTTATTTTGGCCTTGGTCTCTCCAAGGACATCGTGAACCTCAAATTAAGTTAACGCTTAAGTTGAGGGTGGCTTTTATTGGCCCTGGTCCTGTTAAAAATACATTGTGCACGTCAACATAGGCAAAAACCCTAAGTTGAGGGTAGCTATTGTAGGGAAGTGAAGAGTACAAGGGAGAAAAAGGGGTATGGTGATGAAAAGAAACAAGAAAAACCAAAAAACTAGGGAGTGGAGCCACAGAAAACGAAAATAATAATAATAATAATAATAATAATAATAATAATAAAAAGTGGCAATGCTTCCTACAACATTTGGGGATAGGGGAAAACAAGAAGTTGACAACAAGAATTGAGGGCTAAGTCTAGGTAGTGCCTTGGAGGGGCTAAAGTAGACCCTATTGATCCTAAATGCACCACACTCTAACCCAAGCCTACGTTACAAGCCATAAAAGTCCTATAGTGGTCTTAAAAAGGTTGTTCGAGAGTTGAGGTGGTGAAAATAAGCGCAAGCTTATGGTCTATACTTGTGTTTCAGTTGAAAATCTGTTGTGAGCGTGAGTGCCTACATTCTAGTCTCTGTTTTACAAACATATACAGTGTGTGAGACTTCTTTATGGTGAGGGCACCATTAGTACATGATTGCATTGCTTAACTAGATAACCATTGTGATTCTTGAGTATAAGTAGATCAACTGGATGTAATATGATGCTTAGCCAGAGTTGTGTAAGTCTGTTGGGGTGCATGTGCATATTAAAGTTGCGTCTGTTGTGTGATTCTGAGTACCGTGGGGATTATTGTGTGGCGTCTGTTAGGGACTTGTATTCATGTGGTATATTTTGTGGTTTATTCATTGCTTGAGGACAAGGAAGGATTTTAAGTTGAGGGTATTGATGAGGCGTGAAAACGCACATCAGATAACGTTTTGCACGTAGAATCTTTGTAAGTTCTCAAGCAAAGTTTGTGTGTTTAATGGTTTGTTTAGCATTATTTTCAGGAAATCAGGGTGAGGCATGGGAACAGTAGAACGAAAGCAACAAACGTCAAAAAGGTCATTTCAAGCCTCACACGATCACCTTCACAGGTCGTGTGAGCTTGAACGGACCATAAGGTCAGCCGTGAGAGGTGACAGTGTGCTGGGGACGGTGAGACAAGTTGAAAGTTGCCCAAGTATCCCTTCACGGGAGTCTTAACGGCCCGTGTACTCCTTCACGGGCCGTGTAGTGGACCGTCAAGTGAGGCAAAACGTCGGGCTGAAAGTGGACAAGGAACCGATCCCAAGTGAAACTACACGGTGCATTTTATGGGTCGTGATGTTGTTCACAGACCATTTGGCGAGTCGTTAAATGAGGCAGAACCTTTGACAAGAAATGCACGAAGATGGAGTGCTAAGGCAAGTTACACGGTGCTTTTCACGGACCGTGTGATGGTACGCGGTCCGTCACAATCATCTGTCAAGTGAGGCAGAAAGGTCAACCTAAGCGTGTAAAAAGTATGTTCTAAGTGTAGCCAGATGGTAGGTTACATGGACCGTTCAACGTTACACGGTTCGTGTAGTTGCCGTCGGGCATGCCGACACCCAGTTTTCCTAGTTCGCGTTGGATTAATTTCTAGGTCGTATATATACTTTTTTTTAGGTTGTTTTTAGTAGGGGTTGACTGCAGAACATTGAACACTTGAGCATTCGTCAAGTGAGGCAGAAAGGTTGACACAAGCGTGTAAGAAGTATGTTCTAAGTGTAGCCAGATGGTAGGTTACATGGACCGTTCAACGTTACACGGTCCGTGTAGTTGCCATCGGGCATGCCGACACCCAGTTTTCCTAGTTCGCATTGGATTAATTTCTAGGTCGTATATATACTTTGTTTAGGTTGTTTTTAGTAGGGGTTGACTGCGGAACATTGAACACTTGAGATATTTTGATTGTGAAGCTATTTTTATGAATATTTGCTACTTTTGATCCGTTGAATTGCAATTGCAATCCGTAAATTCATTGATTGTTCAATCGTAAGTATAATTCATGACTTCTTCATCTTGTTCTAATTTGGATTCTTCAAGCATGCTAGGCTAATCCCACAACTAGGATTGTGGGAATCATGATTACCAAAGAAGATAGGCAAATTTAGGGCAAACATCGAAAGTGATTATTATATACACCATAAGATGTCTTCAATTGAACTTAAACCTTGATGAGTCGACGCATTGGGGTAACC
>JBCEWC010018387.1:0-11993 GCA_038996855.1 Solanum aculeatissimum
AACTCTTGTTTTGAAATGATATGTTAAGGCTTGTGATCACATAGTCTCTTGTTATGGCTCTTTGAGCATATTGGGTGATTGCACCATATTGACATGTTTTGAATGCTTGATATGATAAGCTATGTAGATGGGCTACTCTATTTGCATTGATATGGAATGATTATGAAAATGAATTGGAAACTCTTGATGGCTCTTGGCCTAAGCATAAGCATGATTTGAACAATGGTTTTGGTTTGACTAATAATGCATGATTTGAAAAGAATATAAGTCTTCCGATTTGAAGTTGCATATATATAAATATATTCCCGTGGGATGAGACTTAGTACCGAGGAATTGGAGGCGGGTGAAATATCTCCATAGGGTTCATACTCCTTTTCGTCAAATCATGTGCCACCATGGGATTTCTCCCTATAGGGATTGACTTGTAATGTATCCCCTTGATGAAGGGTTGACTAGAGTACTACTTGGCAAGTAGTTCGGATCCGGGTAGTGGCCCGCTCAGGTTTTCCATGTTGTCGGTTGAGATTACATCCTCGCTATATTATGATCATAGGATTGCATCTCATGCATCAAGGCATAGCATATTATTATATTACTCTTTGGCTACGCGCATTCCTTTCCTATCACTTGTCCCCTTGTCATGTTGCTTGGTCATACTATACTTGTCATATGCATTGCATGCCCGCGTACTTAGTACTTAATTGTGCTAACCCATATTCCTTGTCTAGATGTTCTAACCATGTAGGGACCGGAGATGACTTCTACATTATATCGGACGACGCTTGATCACTCTTGAAGACTTTGCTAGTGGTGAGCCCTTTTGTTCAAGGGCAATAGTCACCGTCTATCTACCTAGTTATCATGTTATTTTCCTTTACTTATGTATTGAGGGTGAGCCTCAAACTATGTTGAGGCCCCGCTTTATCTATGTAGAGGCTTGTTGGACAAATCTAAACTCTTGTACGTTGACTTGTTATGTTAAATATTATGCTTATGAAAGTTATGCTTAATGGCCTTGATTATGAGATTTGTCATTGATTATGCTTATGACTTGGATGTTGGGAATTATGATTGACTATGTGCCTATGTGGAAGGTCCCATAATCCCGTTGTGCCCCCATAGTGGAATCCTACTTACCTGCCCCCTTAGAGATAATTGCTACATGTTATGTGAATTCATTTCCATCCCATTCCCGGCAACGTTCCCATAGCTTGAGTCCAAAGCCCCGATTCCCTTAGAACTTATGTGTTATGTGTTTAGCTTCCACGCTTTCGAACCGATGATGTGTGTAATGATGCTATGATGGCTTGATCGAGGACTTTCGGGTTCTCCTTCGCCATGTCACATCTAGGCCCCCTATCCGGGTCGTGACAACTAATAGTACACAATGTTTACTACAGTGGTGCACTTTTGGTCATCTTTCAATTTTTTTGTTAAATTTTAATAAAATATTTTTGACTTTGAATACAAAATATCATTTTTCAGTAATCTAGAAAACATGATAAAAATTATTAATAACCAATAAATTTTGTAAATTTTTTCACACCAATATATCCATATGTTTAGAGAAATGTTTGGCTCACAGCCTCAAACAAAATCACCGCATTCATGATTATTATTTATCTTCATCAAACCCTTAGCGTGATCAAATTAATTCAATACCATAGTAATGCCTAAAATTGGCAATGAGGATGTAAGTACCACACTAGATATCATAAAAAGTTTGGCATATTCTCTTGAAGATGCATGTCACTCGTTCGTTTCTCTCCTCATTAAAGTTTCGTGAATCATTATTATATTGCTTCATAATCAATTCTTACTGTTTAATAAATCAGTCTTATTAAAATGGTGAAGTTTTTATCTCTTCAAATCGAATATTCCTAATAAACAAATTTAGTAAAATAGTATAGTATTTAATCTGCAAACCAAATACAAAATCAAATTCAATAAATGGCGAAGTTTTTATTTTTTATATGGTCAAATCAAATACAAGATTAAATTTAATAAACGGTAAAAAATTTATATCTTCAAAATATTGATATATTGGTGTAAAAAAATTACAAAATTTATTGATTTTTAATAACTTTTATCATGTTTTCTAGATTAATGGAAAATGGTATTTTGCATTCAAAGTCGAAAACATTCTGTTAAAATTTAACAAAAAATTTGGAGGATGACAAAAAGTGCACCACTATAGTAAACACTGTGTACTATTAGTGTTCCAAGCAAAACAATATGGATGACTTTGAGTCCAAGCCCAAAGATAATGAATTATTTTAGTACTTTACTCAATTTTTTACTCTACCATCTAGGCGTCTACCCCCACCCCACCAGCCCACCCCACTTCCCCCAACACACAAAAAAGTAAAGATTTATTTATGAAAAATATTTAAAATTGTAAAATTTTCATATTTCTACCCCCCTCCCCTACTAGCCCCCACCCCCCTAAGAAATTTTAAAAATATTAAATTATTTAAAAATTAGGTTGGAGTAGAGTGTAATCAGATTTCGATTCAAAAGTCGGGATTGAGTCTAAATTTGGAAGTCGGATCTTTGATCGAAAGTCGAGTTAGTCTCGCATCAGGTGTTGTGGAAAATACTTTCTTTCATACCAAACACACCCTAATTTGATTCCAAACAGATATACAAACCAATTAATAACATCTCATCAAAACTGATGTTCTGCCCATAAAAAACAGACAAATAATACCTAAGCAAATACAATGGTTTCTGGTGAAAGTTGTTAGATTTTTTATACACCCATGCTCCAACTTTTTCTATTTAATTTCTTCAGTTCAAACTAATACTACATATTTTGATCCACTAATACCAAATATCCCTTGACAGTGTGAATGTAATAGAAATAATAGCAAAATAGACAATTGAACTGAAATATCTGAGAAAAGAAAAAAAAAATTGACAGTTCTTATCATCACATTAGTATGAAAATGAGTAATTGATCCCATAATTCCCAGCACCTTACAAGGATCATGGTCATCAAGTATGATCAAATGAATCTCTGAGTGCATATTAGTTAAACTCTTTTAGTTTTGTGAACAAGTTAAAATGAACGGAAGGAGTATGGTTTATTATCAAAATAATTGTGTTCACATTTGTGTGTAATTGCCCTATAGATCCTCTATCTACATGTATGAAGAAAAAATCATGTGACAAAGGGGATTTTTATTTGTACAAGGGTACTTCGAGGTTGGAATGACCATGAAGAGATTAGTGATACTTCTTCATCTTTTGAGTTTTTCTGCTGGATCTTTGGCCTTTATATGCCGAAAACTAGTTAACTTTAATTTGATTCTCAACGGATACAATGAACCAACTATTATCTTAATACAGTCATGTTCCAAGTGAAGTAAAAAAATAAGGTAAATTGCCCTATTTTATTTCCTCCTTTGGCAATTGGCTTTTTGTTCAAGAGTATGTAAAAACCCTCAAGTCTTTTCTTTGATTGTATCACAAAGACACCCAAAGGGCCAGCCATATATACATGAGAAAGCCCAGCCCTTTCAAATCAAAGTAAAACGAGCACCTACGACTTGGTGGAATGGAAAGTCAACAAAAATTTATAGACCCAAAAAAATAAACAGTGTTACAAAGTGATCAGACAGGCATTGTCAAAGAAAACTCAAGATACAGATTTAAGTCATCAAGAAGGCACTGGGAAAGAAGTTTGTCAAGTGCATAAATATCAGTTTCCACTAGCTTAGCATTGTCGCAAAAGAAAAATGGACTCCAAACACAATTAATATGTTTCAACACTAATGCAGGGAAAAAAGATCTGAAACCCCACCTGCTATATGCTGGAAGAACAAATACTAAGCTACAAATGCTTCAATCAGGCCCGAAATACTTAATAGACCCTCATCACGCAATGGTATTGAGAGTTGGAATAGCCTTATGCTATGGCCACCCCACGACTTGCAGCTTTTATGCAACTATAATTGTGATGTGAGCATCCAGTCTTAGAAATGGGTTTTCACTTTTATTGAATAGCGTTAGGAGTAAAAGGTTCATGTGGATTGAACCCAAATTCAGGAAAAGTGGCCTTCTTCACCTAAGAAGCAGCAGCAAATAGACTTCCAATTTCAAAGAAATGCCAAAGATGATAAATGGAGATTGACCGCAACACATGCTAGAGAGCAGGTGGCTCAAATGGTTGTTATCTAATAGGTGCTACATCTTATTTGTTTGTGTATATTACTATATGTTTAACCATTAGTACAGATATCAAACAAAAAGGTTCTTAGCATAACTGAGATTTCTTAATCTTGACAATTGAGAATTAACCTAGGCTTAGCATTCTCTACTCTCTGTAAAAAAAACAAGTCATAGCATAAAGGAAACCTTTTCTTCACCTGAAAACCCATGAAAAGGAAGCACCACAAAAAAGCTAATGGCAAGTTCAGAAAAAACAGACAAGTACTATACAAGAACCAACAGCCGATAAATGAGATTGATCTTTAATAAGTTAGGGTTCTCTATGAATCGTATATACTGTTCAACTCTCATACCACTGCCACTAAATAGCCATTCGAACTAATCCACAATGGTAATTTAGGGGTGCTAAATAGAATCAAAAAAGTGTCTTGGGAACTGACAACCGCTGGAGACTACTTTACAATCCAATCTCTCAATACAAGTATTGAATATCGAAATTTTCACGTCTCTATAGTTCTTCTCCAGAACAGCAGCGCAGAGGACAATGTTAATGTAATTATCTTTTCTCCATATTGTCAATCAACAGAAATGAACTCTTTCAAAATCATTTTTGAATTCTTCAGCAAAAATCATCAGGATCGAGCAACAAGTAGTATAGCACATTGTGTAGTGTGTAACATAAGTTCTAAGTTTTCATTGAAAAAACACATTTCACTGCATACATAACATAAAACCATTGTAACGTAGAAAAGCTACATAAAGGTTCATCAAAATCCAAAACTTACTCAGATAGCTCTAAATAGATAATAATCCCTAAACCGAAACCATACTCAAAATTGCACATCACCAATAGCAATAGAACAGGTACAGTAAATCTAAACCGAAATCAACGGTAAGATTTCTGGAACCTAGAACGAGCACCACGACCACCAAACTTCTTAGGCTCACAACGTCTAGGATCAGCAACAAGCAAAGTCCTGTCATATCGAATCAGGATATCCTTAATCTCCTTCTTCGACTGTTCATCAACATACTTCTGGTAGAATGCAACAAGAGCCTTTGCGATTGACTGACGAATAGCGTAGATTTGAGAAGTATGACCTCCACCTTTGACACGGATTCTCATGTCAACTCCGGAAAAACGGTGACGACCTAGAAGGAGAATTGGTTCGAAAGCTTTGTATCGGAGAATCTCCGGCTGAACAAGCTCGATAGGAACTCCGTTGATCTTGATCAATCCACGGCCACGCTTGCAGTGTGTCACCGCCACCGCCGTCTTCTTCCGCCCGAAACATTGGACTGACTCCACTGTCGCCGGTGCCGCCATTATTTTTGCTGCTTTCTTTGGTTTTTGCTTATTCGAAATCACCTGAGGTTTTAGCTATGGAGGGATAAAATTGCTTATGTATTATGAGAATTAGGGTTTTGTATTGGGCTCATGGAGGAAATGGGCCCACTGGTTCATGTACTCATTAAAGCTTTTGGGCCCTTAAGATGGGCTTTCTTAAGTACAGGAATACATGAAAAAATTATATAAGTGAAGACCTTTAAATTAATATTTATCAAAATTAAATATATTTTTATTTTAGGAAAATTTATATAGATATATCATTTTAAGAAAATATTTATTATTTATAACAATAATAATTTATTTTCATTGAACACTTCTAATACATTTATAATACAGATTTAATTCATATTACAGAGAACTATTTATTTTTACTGAACACTTCTAAAATATTTATAATACAAATTTAATTCATATTAAATAGAACTATTTATAAAACATATTTAATACAAGTTATTGAATGCATAATTCAATTTTAATACAAATGCAGATTTTTATTGAATCTGTAATTCACTTTTAATACAAAGTGCAGATTTTTATTGAATCTGTAATTCACTTTTAATACAAAGTGCAGATTTATCATAGTATTGTTATATATTGTTATAAATGGTAATAAATAAAAAGTATCGTTAAAATCAGTAATTATTTATTAAAAAGGATCCGCTTAAGTAATTTTTCCTTTATTTTATTACCATTTTTAGCAAAAGATAGCAATGAGAGATTGGAGAGAAAATTGAGCAAAATTTAAAAGTGAAGAAAAAATTGGGATGAAAACCAATTCGCTATATATGGTTAAAAAAATTATGTTATTATAAGTGGTAAATATTTTCTAAAGATGGGATAGTTAGATGATTTTTCCATATGTATTCGGGTACAAATGCCCTCATCGTTCAAAGACAAAACAAATCTATTTTTTCTTGTTTTGAAACAGTCTTTAAAAGAAATGATATTTTGGTCCATTTGGATAATTAAAGGGTATTTTGAGAAAAAATATAACGATGAGGATATTTTGACCCAAAAATATAATGAATGATATATTTGATCAATTTTAAATAGTTTAAGATTATAAATTTGCCCTTTAGGATAATAGTTCAAGCCCAGAGGTCAAATCCTCTATGTAATAATACTATAAACTTCCTCTTCTTCAGTACAGACAACACCCTGCCACTCTCTTGTAATGATTCATATTAAGCACTAATATATTATCTCTTGTTCATAAAATAAAAAAAACAAAATATTTTTTACCCCAGAATATAATAAGGGGTAAATAACCAAAATTCATATCCTTAATGCGGCTATGCGTATTTTCTACTTGATATATAATATTGAGTACTCTCTTTATTTCTTATTATCCAACACATTTGTTATTCAAAAAGTCAAAAAACCATTTTCTTTCTTGTTTAATGAGCATTTATTAAATATTTTAAATTATTAATTATAAGAAAATATAATTAAACTTTTGTTGTTTAATGAGCATTTATTAAATATTTTAAATTATTAATTATAAGAAAATATAATTAAACTAATTTTATCCATATATTTGTGTGGGTCTGTGTGTGTGAATTTCCGTGATATTATATAACTACACTTATGGTGTTGTGTGTATTGGTGTGTATGTGTGTTTGCTTGGGGCGGTGGGGGTATGAGTGGAGAGTCTTGTCAAAGAGTATTATACAAAACATAGCTCACTATTTTTGATATTACTGAAAATGATCATTCAGTAGTTATTGGGTTATTTGGTTTTTTTTTCGAAAAATTAAATTTGTACTCCTTTAAAGTAAATTATTTATATTTATATATTTTTTTATATTTTATATCTCTATATTATTAAAATTCTCTCCTCTAATATAAAAATTCATGTATTGACATCATGCTGATGTCAGCACCCATCTTATATGATATACCAATACAGTATACATATACTAACAGGGTATCATAGACGATTAAACTTAGTCATATGTGATACCGATATGGTATCAATATACCGAAAGAGTATCACAAAGAAATGTTTTCTACTAATTTAGAATTTAATAAATAAGTTTGTAAGTTTAATAATTTTTTCTTAATTATTTTATTTATTAAAAAAAGAACTCAAAATTATATGATACCGATAGGATATCAATATACCGACAGAGTATTACAAAAATATATTTTCTACTAATTTAAAGTTTAATAAATAATTTTGTAACTTTCATAATTTTCTTGTCCTATATGATACCGATATGGTATAAAATACCGACGGAGTATCATAGCGAATATATTTTCTACTAATTTAGAGTTTAATAATTTTTTTATTTGTTTCTTATTTATTTCTTTAAAAAAATCATATATGATACCAATTGGGTATCAATATACTGTCAGAGTATCACAGAGGATTGAGCTCATTCTATACGATACCGGTATGGTATATACATATCACCAGAGTATATTTCATAGTATTTATGCTGATGTCAGGCGCGAAATAAAAAAGGGTAAGTAGGTAAAACTCTAAATAGTTTGGGTCATGAGTTCATTAACAATAAATAATTTGTGAATTTGATCTATTAAGGGTAAATAATTTCAAATTAGGTTTATGTTGTATACTTTTTCCTTTTTTTGTTCATTTCTTTTCGCCTGGTGGTCATTCGGCCTTTTTTTATTTTGTGCTTTTGAAATTGACTATTCAACCTTTTAATTTTATTGTTTTGCTTTGACCTTTTTCTTTCTGATTTTTTTCTGTCTCACAGTTTGACTTTATTTATTTGATTTTTTTTTTTGAAATAATTTTTTTTATTTTTTTACTTGTGCTATGTTAAATTAATTTTTTTTAAATGTCAATGATTCTAAATTTTTTAATTTGCTCTTTTTTAAAAAGCTTTTTTATTTTATTTTATTATTTCACTTCTTTTGTGAAATCTTTTTGTCATTTTATTATTTCTTGTTTATTCTCTTATTTTATTAAGGTGAAAATGCATGATAATCAAATAAATATCGATATAGATATATTATATGATTGTGCACCATTTGTATAATATTGATACATTACATACCTATTTATATAATGTCAACACATGTTTGTATACAAGTTATACAATATCGATACATTTTTAAATTCGAAATAGATGATTAACGATGAAAAAGTATTTACCACTTTATCATTTTCTATCTTGTCAGATTGAACGAGTTGCCCCGAACCGCAATGTATTCCAGAAAAATCATCTAACTATCCCATATGTAGAATTATTTACCACTTATAACAACATAATTTTTTTAACCATATATAGCGAATTGGTTTTCACCCCAATTTTTTCTTCACTTTTTCTATTAAATTTTGCTCAATTTTCTCTCCAATCTCTCATTGCTACCTTTTGCTAAAAATGGTAATAAACCAAAATTATATTTAATTTTGATAAATATTAATATAAAGGACTTCACTTATATAATTTTTTCATATATAATGAAGAATACATTTCACCAATTTTAAATAGTTCCAAAATATTCTTGGCCCTTTTCCCTTTTTTCTTTTCCCCCAACTTTCACAACACAAAATAATATTTGCTTAAGCTCATGTTGACTAGCCATAAACACACAAATACAATATAGATACACATATACATACACACACTCTTATTAACAACAACCAAAAAAAAAAAGCCACACACAACATAATCTATGGTGGAGTTAAGGTTGACTAGTTTAAACTCACAAAAATACACATAAGTCACAATATGATCTTTGCTTCAACTCATGATGACTAGTTTAAACACACAAATACACAAACACACAAACACACAAACACAACACAAGAAATTACTATCAAAATTGTGTAGGAGAATTGGCTTCTTAGGCCTATAAAAAGCCTCTTTTCCTTGTTGATTAAAGACACACAATTCACATAACAAACAAAGCAAGAAAAAGCAGAGAAAGATGGCAGATAAGGAAGGCAAGGGAAAGGGAAAAGCAGAGGAAATGGGAGAGAGCAAAAATGACATATTTCCATTCACTCCCAAGAAAGGAAGTGTAATTCCTAAAGACAAAAAACATGTTTCCACCATGATGGGTCAGAAAATTGGTCACTCTTTTGTTTCCTTTGTCAAGAATAGCAAAAAAAAGATCAATCATCATGACTAATACTTAATGATACGAACTAGAAATAGTTCTATTATTATGGAGGACACACATGGAAATATGTCAAATTATATTTCTCATTTTAAAAATTTATTCATAAAATAATCTATTAGGATTATGCTATGAAGTTGTCCTTTTATTTTCTTAGTAGCTTAGATTAATTCTGGTACCTCCTTCTCTTTCTCCTTATTTACTCTTCTTCCCTTGAAAGATTTGTTGCAAGCTGGAGTAATTGTAACGATAAACTTTAATATTTGTACATATCTATTTCAATATAATATAATTTCATTACATTAATGCTTTTATCGTTCGTATTTCATATTGAGTGCGGAGCCAAAATAACAATACATTTATTGAAATATTTGAAAAGGGCAAAAAACTTATTTTCAAACCAAAAGGAAGCTATTGCGCCATAACGGACATTAACTAACGGAGAAAAAGGAAAATTTGAGATAAGGCGCACGACACCATGTGACTTACCTCTTTTTATTTTTTTTAGTTTAAATTCTTATCATTTGATTTTTTTTCCTTTTCTTCTTTTTTCCATTTTTCTCCTTTTGGTATAACACTTCTTATATTCTTTTTATTTGTAATTTATATAATAAATTATCAATTATTTTAGTTATAATTATTTTATTTTATTTTATTAAAATTATTTAACTTTAATAAATGTGGATAATTTTAAAGTTAGATTTATTTTTCATATATATTGACACCTAATTTTGACGTAATATTTTTTTAAAGTTAATAGTTTAAAATCTTTTATTCATTAAATAGTTCAAAATATATTTTCCATAATTTTAAAATAATTTTTCAATAACTTTCCTTATTTTTCAAAAAGTGGATTTTTATTAGTTTAGTTTGAATTTTAAATAATTTTAATTATTAATATTTTTATAATAATCCATTGAATATAAAATATTATTTTAATTTTATTGAATCATCATTTTGTATTAAATTATATTTTTTATATATCGTTGGTTATATTTATTCATACTTATTTTAATATTTTTAGCACAGTCTAATAATTTATTTTTTATAGAAATAAAAAATTACACAAAGATATTTAATAAAACAAAAGTTTCGGGCACATATTTTTGAACCCATGATTTTGTAGAAAGAATAGTTTTAAATTTTTTATATAACTCTTTATTTAATCCCAAATAAAATTGATAGTGAATAATTTTTAGGTTAGGGAAGAAAATTTCTAAATCTGTAAAACCATAATCTTCTGTCATACTTTTTCTTGTTTTAGCCCAACAAACCTCTTTCTTTTTTTAAAATACAAATTGTGCACAATCAAATATTGTCATACATATTGAAAATTGAAAATATTATTCGGGCGAGTATTTTTAAAAAAAATAATTATTAATTTTAATGATATTTTTTACTTTTTATTTATTACTACCTTTTATAGCAATACATAGTAGTCTATCTTTACTTCACTGTACTATTTTGGAATATTCAACAATACTTGTCTAGTTTATGAAATCAAGAGATAATTTTACTCTTAGTTTCTAATTTATCTTTATCATTAATTATAGTTATTTCTCTATTACATTTTTCAAAACACTGTATGTATTATATTAAAAAAGATGATTCAGTAAAACACTACTAACAAATTAGCAAAAAGTGATGGACGAAAATGCGACGGACTGCGTCTCAATGAAGCGACGGACTTAACGACGCTGTCCGTCGTTTTTGAGATTTTTTTTAAAAAAAATTTAATTTTTTAATTAAAAGCAACGGATAGAGTCAACATGTCCGTCGCAAATTTTGGCAGTTTTTTTCACCAAATTTTTTTTATTTAATTTATATTTCTTGTAATTATACAGTGACTCAGTCCGTCGCAAATCGTAATTTTTTTTAATTTTTTTTAAAATTGCGACGGACTACACGATACCGTCCGTCGCAATATGTTTTTAAAAAAATTAGTTTTTTTTTAAAAAAAACGACGGACTGTCCGTTGCTTTTCGATCATCGGTCAACGATCAAATCCGTTTAATGAAAAGCGACGGACATAGTGATGCCGTCTATCGCCCCTCGGGTGTTATATATCCCATTCCGCCCTATTTTTCCTTTCTCACTTAAATTATTTTTCCTATTTTCTCTCTAAACCCTAGCCTCTCCCCCACCCCCTCTCGGCCAAGCCGCCTCCCCTGCGCCTTTTTCCGCCGCGTTGCCGCCGCTGGACCGCCATCGTTCCTCCGCCCCACCCCATCAAGTTAAGGTATTTATTTTCTTATTTTTTTGCTCATTTTTAGTGTATTTTTTAGTTATATTTTTATTTTTTTAGAAATTATGAATTTTGTAACATATTAACTACTTTATTGCACTTATCTTGTTGATATTATGATATTATTTA
>JBCEWC010018388.1:0-11992 GCA_038996855.1 Solanum aculeatissimum
AATACATATACATATACAAGCCTTCAAAATGGAGATTTGACATTTCATTCAAAATAATGCATAATTGGGCTAAAAGCCAACAAGAGTTTCCAAGACCAATGTATTAGGAATAGCTCATTCTACACATCATATCATATCATGTCAAATTGGTGTAAACACCCATAATTGCTCAAAAATCCATAGCATAGACTTTATGTGATCACATTTCGTCAATTCTCATGTCTTTATAAAGAAATATCAAATCATATCATAACATGAGAGTCAATCCCTTATCAAGAGTTTCATCAAATCAAGCTTTTCATGCTCATGAATGAAATGCATGGATGATCAAGAGTAGCATGGGTATTGGATATCAACGTTTAAATCATAAATACCATAAGTTCATATCCAAAATATAATAAAATCATCAATTTAAAGAAATATTCTTAATACGCATACTTGAATTGAAGAACAAAGGGGACATGCATTTTTGAAGCATCATGAAATCAATGGAATTCATTAATTAGGGGCTCAATTCACTTTGCACTTAATAATTTAACATAGCTCACACTTTAATTTAAGTAAATCATTCATAATTTTAAAGACCCATTTTCAAGAGAAATAAAAAATTATCAAATTAAAGAAAAAGGTTTGTGGGTCTTCATGGTTGAAAGAGAAACCATGAATCAATTCTACATTTCTTGAATTAACCAAGAGAAATAAGAAGATTCTGAAGAAGAATTCAAATTCTCCCAATTCCCAAGCTTGTCTTCAATGGAGGTGGAGAGAAAATTAAGAGAAATATTTGAAGATTGACAGACAAATACTGGAACTAGTGGGAAAAAAATTGGGCACACTCTTGAAAATTGATGCATGCTCATCAACCACCCTTAGGAGCAGTTATGCCCGTATTTGCGTGCAATACTCATTGAAGCCCCTGTCAAGAACGAGGTCGTAATAGGCACCCAACGCCAAAAGGTAATCTATGAAGGGGAGGGAGTTATGTGCACCACTTTTGGATGGCTAGGGCACGTAGAAAGACATTGCTCAATCAAGCCACAACTGTAACACCCAATAAAATTACTAAAATACCCCTAGATGAGAGACACCCGCATAACGCATCTTCTAAACTCTATTGGAAAATCTGAGATTGGAAATACAATCAATATGAAAGATTGTGTGAGAAAATGGTTGTGTTTAATTTTTAGAACAACCAGATCAAAAGATAATTTTTCGATAGCTAAAATGCATTTCTAGAAAAGTATACAATATGTACGTGTCGCAGACTTGTCACAGATTTTTACTTAATGGTGATTCTAATATTTTCTATGGGATTGAAAAATTGATCAAAATTTCTTTAGAAAAAAAATGTACAGGTACGTGACAGGTCCACATCGCGGACCTGGTCCACCGACCTGTTCCACCAAAGTTCAAAATTTTAAATCTTTCAAGGGGCATTCTAGACTTTTCCTCACCCTTCTAAACTTAATCCGTGAAAAATATAGATTATTTTTTCCCTAAAAAGGGTTCCAAAACCTATTCTTAAGTCCTTTACGCTAAAACTAAGAGGACGCTTTGAGCGAAGAAGAGGAGAGAAGCTAGGGTTTCCAAGTATTCGACTGTGGTCCTTTGAGTTGTGATTGTTCTTTGATTTTCAGGTATATAAGGCCAAACTAAAGCATGAATTTGTTATGCCATGTGCCCCATTGATGGTAATATAATGATTGGAAAGATATTGAGTCTCTTTGCATGTTCTTTGAATGTTTTCTTGTAAATTATATACATTCAATGTATTTCACATGTTAATGATCATCATAAACTTTATTTACCAAATAAATATTTTTACATGAGTTATTTCATAAACCCTACATAATACTTAATAAAAAGATTGCATGAATGGACCTAAGGATTGAGTCTAGAGCCTTGACAACATGATTGTGATTGTGATTAAGCATGATGATAGGTTGATAGAACTTGATGGTCCTATGAGTATCATTAATTGAACTCTAAAAGATTGGTCTAAATTGAAATTCCTCCTACATGATTGTCTAATTCACTCTTGAAAGGTCGATGAGATTGATTGGTCGAATTGTTGAAAGATATAATTGAGAATTGATTAGATGGTTGATAGGCTGAAAGACTCAATTGTGACAGAATTAGTGGATTGATAAGAGTCCTTATGAGACTCGTTGATTAGATTGATTGAGATGGATTGTTTATGAGCATTGAGTCTTGGGAGGAGTATCGAGCACCGAATTGAGTGAGAATAAGTCCAACTTGAACTCAATAACTACATCGCCAAACGTAGGAGTGGACTAAGTCCGTTAAAGTCGAACAAGTTCCTATTTTGTGAACTAAGTCCATTAAAGTCGAACAGGTTCCTATTTTGAGGACTAAGTCCATTAAAGTCAGACAGATTCCTATTTTGAGGACTAAGTCCATTAAAGTTGGGCATGTCCCCATTTTATTATCCTAAATCAATAGGACTTGATTGGACACGTTCCTATTATGTGAACTAAGTCTGTTAAAGTCGGGCATGTCTTTATTTTATTATTCTAAAAAAAATAGGACTTGATTGCTTAATCGAATTCATTATGAATTCGATTTGTTCTTATCTTGGCAAGGTATTGAATAGTTGTAGCAACATCAACAGGATTGTTGTACGATCACTAACTCATAAGTGATTGTTGTTGGATAAGAGAAACTCCCATAAGTTTTATACTGATAGTACTCTGATTGGATTAGATTTGATTGATTGGATTGTCTATGATAGGTTATTATCTACTCTTTATTCCTTCTTTAGATATGTAATATCAGGAAGTCAACTATAACATTTAACAGGTGACAAGCAATAGGTACAAGTGACAACATCATAAAACATATACGTAATCAGATAACAATATCAAGAACAAACATGAGGACTCAGGCCTCCACACCACACTTCTTTTGAGAGATGAGTTATTTGAGTATATTAAATCACTTCAATATGTTTTTCTTTATTATTATTGTATTAGAACGTGGCACTCGATCCCATAATACCATGTCAAAATATGACACCTAATCCAATTATATCATATCGGAACGTGACATCCTATCCCATAATATTAATGCTGGAATGTGATACCCGATCTAAGTATACCGTATCGGAACGTGACACCCGATCCAATTATATTTAATTCATCATTATTTATCATTACTTTTCACTTCATTAACAATATTTCATCAAGCCTTCTTCATTCAAGACATCACTTTGATAAGATAAGTTCAAGATTATGAATTTCATGGTTATGGGATTTTAGATCAATCACAACAACATATCAATCATCTCAACCACAACAATTAAATGCATAGAAAACTTCACGATAATACTCAATGAATATCAATCACTATGAAGAGTCTTTCTATCATACAGAATAAATCATAACCTACCTCAACTAAAGAATCGAAATCAAGTTAGCTAATCCACCAATGCTTCTCCTTTCTTTAATGCCTCAAAACGTTTTCAATCTATCAAATAATGTAATCTACATAAGAATATGAATCTAATGACACCCATATTGCTATATTTATATTCGGCTAAAAAAATTGGGTCAAAAGGTCACCCCGAGCCCTCAAATTTGAATATAAAAATTTCTTTCGGATTATGTTTACCTATAATTAAATAAATTTATACATCAAATTTCAACTAAAATGGATCATTATTCGACCTCCAAATCAAGATTTTATTCTAAGAACCCTAGGACTATATTTTCATAAATTGTACACATTTCTACCCTAAAAATATATTCATAATCTCATGAAAACTTAATAGAAAGGACGGAGATAATTACCTTGACGCTTGGATATGAAAATTATAATTTTTCTCTTCCTTTTTCCCTCTCTTTTTCTTTTCCGCATTATTTTTTCTTTCTGTTTGTCATTCTTTGGTTTCTTTTCATTCTGTTTTGTGCTTTTTCATAGGGCTACCCAGCAACTCTTATTATTTATTTATTTTTATTTTCATTTTCTTTTCTTTTTTTATTTATTAAACTTTTTCTTTATTTGTTTCTTTCTTTATTTATTTTTACTTATTTATCTATTTATATATTATTATGTACTAAAAGTGATAAATCTATTGACTTATTTTTAATAAATACGAGATAAATATTATAGGGTATTAACTAAATTATTATTTTAGTCCGCCAACTAAATTAATTATCTAAAATTATCCCTTAACTAAATAATAAAAATTATTGAATAGTCTAAAAAAAAACCCTTTAATATTCATGAGATAAATCTTTTATAACATACGAAACTCTATATCTCAAAATGACTTAATGGGTCATTATATCAAATACCAATTTACCCACTGTTTGTCCTCAAACAGTCAAAAGAAGGAGAAGGAAGAATAACTTATGTTACCAAAAGCCTGAGTTATGATATTCTAAAATTGGTGTTCAACATTCCATTTAAGCTCCTCCTTAAAATCATCCATCAAGATCAACTATTAAGAACTGGACTTTTGAATCAAATTTTGGCAGATTTACAATCAATAATAATTTTCAAGTCACAAACTAACTCATGAACCCAATCAGAACCAAAACTCACTCTATCATAACAAAACTATTTGGTAAAATATTTTCTCACATAATCACGATAAAATTCTGAAATAATAATATCGGCTACATTTAGAAATGAACATGTATCAACCATCCCTTACTCATAATGCAAAAACCATCACAGATTTTGTCAAGATTTCGTTCTTACAATCAACTCTTCTCTCAAGCTTAAGTTATAAAATATGATCTTTAGACATTGGGTACTCATCATGGAAAATTAATTTTTTTTAACTCAACAAAGAAAATGATCCAACAACCACTTAGCAAGCAATAAATTCAAACATATAGAACCTCTAATAATACTATAAAAAATAATAGATCAATAGTAATGACCGTAAACAATTCTTAAGGGAGATAGAGCTAGACTCCATAGGCCCCACATTCATTCACATAAAGCCAGAACATGACCTCAATAATGAGTGAATCTTAAGACTATCAGACAACTATACATATTCGTGATAGCTCTTCTATATTTATTTATTTATTGATCAAGATGACACTTGTAGAATTATTGAAAAACTTCAATTGCTCTAAAGCAATATCTATTCTGTCATAACTATTGAGTCTCTAGAAATACCTCACTTTACCAAGAGAGTATCACAATAGCATGTGTAGTCTCAACAATAGAGTAGTTTCAATTGCCTCAAAATCCTTATTAATCATGTACAACTTTAGGTCCATACCGTAGTTCCCCCATAAGTCATCTACCATAATTTGCGTGATCCAAATTAAAATAAATACAACATCTTCCTCACATCACTATTATTAAATTCATTTTTCATAAAAATTATGGACAAACCCCTCATAAGTTTGTGCAGACTCAGTTCATATTATATGATAATGTTTAAATTCAAAGGTTAAAATTCATATCACCTTCAATTTCAAACGAAAGATCCATACGAGATGTTGTATTTCTTTACCTTTCTCAGATTTCTTTCATAACATCAATTTCAAATGCCTTAAAGTATTCAATATATCTAATTTTGTTTAACAAACTTGCCAATCATATATTTTAACCAATAACTCATGATATTTTTTTTCTCATACTCTAAATGAAAACTTTAAGTAGCAATATTCCTTAGGTCCTTTAATAGTTAAAAGTAACTAACTTTACAATCCAAATAATGAATAAGTCCTTTCAAATGTTCAACATTCAATATAATACGATCATTTCATACTTTACAGATTCATACCTTGACAAAACATACTACCATGAACATAGACTCACTATGAAGAACTTGAATTCTAACTCCAATCATATAACCTAATTCCCCTTGCCAGTCAACATTAACTCATACCATGAAGATCTTTATGAATTCATGTATCTTAACTTATTATTAACCACCTCTTTATCGACCTTACCATATCCTTTATAAAAATGTTAATGTACTAATTACCATACTCAAAATCACAAAAAAAAGCTTACCATATTCAAACTGCACATATATAATTTTTTTCAAATATTATCTAATAGTTTTCTAACTTAGATCAATGATATGTAACACTATCGCCATAACCAAAGTAAAATAGATGGAACTACATGTCTCTGAATTCAATTCTCTACTCTCTTGGAAGATACATCTTCAATCCTTACCATTAGAGTGAATGTCTTTGTTTCTGTATCTTCCTAAAGGCTAACCTACATCTCACTAATTTTATCCATTTTTTAACTCTACCTCTTTTTAATTCTATTCAAGCAGTGTCTCAACACATTCTATATTTTTTCATACGATCACATACTCATCAAATAGTAATAATTCATAACTTTAAAGATCTACAAGTCAATATTACCATACCAAATTCATTTAATAAAAAAAATTATAAGTGCATCCTGATCATAATCCATCACGAATTCTTATTATCATTATACTTAATAGCCATTTTCATCATCTTGAAGCCAGCTTTATCATCAACATGATACTTTAAATCCAGTTATACCAACAGAATCCAAAGGACTAACCCAATTTTTATATGCACTATCCTACTAAAATCCTCCATTGTCTTTCCCCAAATTACCTATTAGGACTTTATTTATCCATAAGCTTATCATTCTAATATTGATCCACTCCCTTGGAGCTTATATGAAATCATCAATCCTCATTTAAAATTCTTGAGATACATTTCACCACCTACGCATTAGTCGTATCAAAGATCCACCACTAAAAATTTTTCTTATCAACACTTAACCCCCTTTGACTAAACTCTTAAGGGTAATAAAGAATGGTTACATCAGTCTACTCTATGTTGATAACTCGCATAAACTATCCAGTTATCCATAATAAATTATAAACTTAAAGTCTCACACAATTATCTACTATCTTGGATATACTTTTTAGGCCATTTTCTTATCTAATGAGTTAGCCTCAATTCACTATTTTCATCTAAGGGTCACATTCATCATACTCGTAACATCACACTTCTTTCAAGCAAACATCTTAATTTCTCGCTTATGTTAAACCTACTAGAGAAAATCTCCAACTAATAGTATCACTCTCGTCATGTTATCCCCCTTTTCATAATGCTCACCTAAAGTTCAAGTTAAGGGTCTAGTGCTAAACATGTACATCTATGCTCTTTACATACTATACTAACTCTAAACTATTAGATAAAGTCAAAAAATGTTAAATCACTAAATCTGATGATAAGAAATCAACTTTTATCTCACAATATATTTAAGTATAATCTATCATCACACCTCCTTCCATAAGTTAAGTAGTATCTATCTTATCCATTGTACCTCCTTACATAGCTAAGTTCACAACTCCATGAATCTCATGTGACTCTTATTTCAAAATCATGAGCCTAGTTTGATCTACCACCTTATACTCTCTTCTCTTCTATTCAACACCTATACTTGATTTTTTTCTTTACTAACACAATAACATGTCAACATCCATTCCATTGTTATTCGAGTGTACTCCATCTCATTCTAACTAACAATTCTTCCTCTACCTTCTATCTTGAAAGTTAGATGATACTTACTACTTTTTAACCAAAACTTAGAAGGGACTTGAATTATCACCCTATTTATAAGCTTATTACCACATAACTCTTAACTACCTACTTCAATCATCTACTATTCCCACTCTTCATGGTTTATATATCTTTCTAATTCTAGGATTATTCTATCACTTATGGCTTACAAAAGCCTTCAATCACATTCTCTCGCAGTGATCAAATACCACTAAGTATTTATAGGCATAACTTAACTACCTTCTCAAGGATAACATTTGAAGAATGATTCGGAGAACGGAGTCTAGAAGTACATCATATCTTGCTTTTACTCAAACGCATGATTCACATAAATAAAAGTGCATTATTTCATATCGATAAACTTAAGCATGCTAATTGGCTCCTCTCAATCCTGATGCAGTCTCTTTACTTTCTAAATACTTTATCTAAAGATAACTCATTAATAAGGATAGGCAGTCGAACAAATCTAGACAAACACACAAATCTGGATAAGTTTCAATAAAGGTAATTCTATTGCACGATTTAGAGTGTGAAGAAGATCAGATACCAATTGGTATCACCTAGATACCAATTGGATTCAAATAATAACAAGAAAGACATAAATAAGTGAGTTTTTCTAATGTTTTGTAGCCTGTCGAAGAAAAGTAAAAGTGTCCCCGTACCGTTCCGCAAGACTCTACTAGATCTGTCCTTATGTGATGAGATTAATGAACCTAAATCTCTGACACCAAGTTTTGCACGACCCAAAATGGGTCGTGAGTGGTACCCTCACCTAACCTTCTAAGTGGGCGAACCAACAATACAATCCCAATCTATATTAGAAGTTCAACTTATGAAGTACAATGATAATATGGAAGCTCAAATTTATAAAATACAAATAACTAAATCAGCAAGTCTATTATACAACATTTTTCTAAAACCTGAAAGTTAACACATCAAGGACATCTAATCTCAAATAATAAGTCTAAGAGTAGCAACACCAAAATAGCTAAATAAAATAGTTTATGTTTGAAAACTAAGGACATCATGTCATAACTGATAGAATCCAACACAATCTAGAAGGTTAGCTCACCCTAAAATCTGCTATATCAACGACTGGCTAGAGATGAGGGCGAGCCGAAATCAATGGAACACTCGCTGCACTTCACAAAATCAAAACAAAGAAAATTACAAGTAGGAGTCAGTACGAGCCACATGTATTGCGTAGGTATCATCGACTGACTCCAAATAGAAATAAATATACATAATATAATATCAGAAAGTCAACTAGAACATTTAATAGGTGATAAAAAAATAGGTACAAGTGACAACATCATAAAATAGGTATGTAATCAGATAACACTATCAAGAACAAACATGAGGACTCAGACCTCTACACCACACTTCTTTTGGGTGATGAGTTATTTGAAATTGAGTATATTAAATCACTTCAATATGTTTTCCTTTAATATTATCATGCTAGAACGTGGCACCTGATCCCATAATACTATGACAGAATGTGACACCCAATCCAATTATATCGTGTTGAAATGTAACACCCAATCCCATAATATCTGTGTCAGAATGTGACACCTGATCCAATTATATCTGTGTCGAAACATGACATCCGATCTAATTATATTTAATTCATCATTCTTTATCATTACTTTTTACTTCATTAACAATATTTCATCAAGCCTTCTTTGTTCAAGGCATCACTTTGATAAGATAAGTTCAAAATTAAGAATTTCATGGTCTTGGGATTTCAGACCAATCACAACAATATATCAATCATCTCAACCACAACAATTAAATGCATAGAAAACTTCACAATAATATTCAATGAATATCAATCACTATGAAGAGTCTTTCTATCATACAGAATAAACCATAACCTACCTCAAATGAAGAATCAAAATCAAGTTAGCTAATCCACTAATACTTCTCCTTTCTTCAATGCCTCAAAATGTTTCCAATCTATCAAATATGTAATCTACATAAGAATACGGATCTAATGACACCCATATTTCTATATTTATTTTTGGCTAAAAAAATTGGGTCAAAAAGTCACCCCGAGCCCTCGAATTTGAATCTGAAAATTTCTTTCAGATTATGTTTACCCATAATTAAATAAACTTATTGTAACGACCCAAAAATTTTTGAAACCTCTTATGGTTCGTATTTTATGTTGTTATACTGGTCATGGTTAAAGTTTGGTAGCCACGGGTTGAGTTTAAGTGGGCGAACGCAAAATGGATCATTTTGGAGCCTAGAGAGGCCATTTGGGTAGTAGGATTTGAATTAGCATAACTTTTGATGAGGGTTTAAAATTGTAGACAGCTATATATCAAATTGAATCTCTTTGAATGATCTTCGTAACGCAACTGGTTTCACTTAATTTGGAGTTTGAATGAGGAAGTTATGGCCAAAAGAGTGGGACTGCTTGAAATTCGAAAGACATTGGAGACAGGCCCTGAAAATGGCCCAAGGCAAGGACCACGGTCCGTGAAACGTGGAACGGTCAGTGTGGGGGTCCTTTCCATGTCCAGTGAGCTGGGGGTGGCCAGGACCCACCGCAAAACCCAAGTCATGACTCACAGACCACCCCACGGTCCGTGAGCCTTGGTACGGTCCATGAAATGATCCGTTTGGTGAGGCAGTGGCTTGTTCGTGTTGTCGGATGGTTTTATGGACCAAGTATGGCTCCGCGGACCAGTACATGGTCCGTAAAACCCCTTTTCAAGTGGTCCAGAAAGTCCCCCGAAAGTTCGAGCCGAAGAAAATTCTAAGGCAAGTTTGATGGAGGGTTACACGGCCAGTGAGTCATTTTGACAGGCACTGTAGCAGTCCGTGTGACACTATGTTACAGTTCATTTTCCATTTCATTAATGGTAATTTTGTGATTTAATTAATTCCTAGGCCCCTTTTAGGTATCGTAAAGTTACCTAAACCCCTAAATCAAGACCCTAACTTATTTTCATCCATTCTAAGCCTACTCCATTCACTTTGAAAATTCTAAAATCCTCTTGACCTCCATTGAAGAAAGCTTGAAGAAATTAGGGAAGACAATCTAGACTTGATCAATTTTCCAATTCCTTTGGTGATTTCAAGGTATGTGAGATTTGATTCAAGGATTCTCTTTCATCCTTGAAGACCCAAGAACCCTCCTCTTTAAATTTGATTTTTAAGTTTTCAATTAAGGTTGGGTTCTTTAGATTTTAAAGTAATTTAGTGATTGGGACTTATGTGTTGTAGTTTTAGGTGATTTAAATGTTGCTTTGAGTTGGAATTTCATGAAAGTTTAAGGGTATTATTATGATCAAGTTATGCATGTTCTTATACTCTTGATTTATGCATGGGTATTGTCCAAACGATGTTTTAAAGGTAGTTTTGACTTAAATTTCTCATGAATCACTCTTGAATTGAATGTAAGGTTTGAAATCTATGACCCTTTCTATTCATATTATTCCTTATGGCAATGCATGCATGATTCATGGATTGATTGAGAAAGTATGAGGGCTAAGTCCCTAACATGATTTTGACTATGGTTTGACCAAGTATGGGTTAAGGCTAAGTTGTGATCACACTAAGTCTATGATATGATATGTTATGGCTCTTGGAGCATCTTGGGTGCTTGCACCATCTTGATATGATATGATATGGAGCTACTCTTTGCATGAAGCATGACATGAAGGTTGGTTTGGCTTTTTAGCCCCATGATGCATGATTTTGAACTATGTTAAACTCTTGTTAAGTATGCATGAAGTATTGGAAAGTATGTTTGGCTCCTAAGCCCAAGTATGCATGATTTCAAGTTTAAAAGTCAAGTTTCATTTTAAAAGCATGCATATATATATGTATACGTATTCTTGTGGGATGATGGCTTAGTACTGAGAAGGATTGGAGTAGTAGATGGGCTATCCCCAAGGGTCCCACTCCTTTTTCGAAACTATGGCCCTACATAGGTTATTACCGAAATGACCGGGTCATAAGGTATGCCCTTGATATGATATGATATGATATGATATGTAATGACATGCTTTGAATGTAACCCCTTCCGAAATGACCGGGCCATAAAGAAGGTGGCCATCACATCGAAATGACCGAGTCGTAAGGTGTTGTGAAGATTACCTTTGGCAAGTAGTCTTCTCCGATCCAATGGGAGGCCTCATTGGGTAAGGTCATGTTATAGATCACATGGACTTGTGATATCGGTTATGGTTCCATCGCCTCTATACTATGCATTATGGCATTCATGCATCATGACTTACATGGCATATTGATATATTGTCATTTCTTATATTCACTTCTATATATGTGCCCTTAACATGTAGGTTGCTATAGGCTCATGTACATATGCATTTGTATTCCGCATACTTAGTACTTTAACCCATACTCTTGTCTACATGCTCTAACCATGTAGGTGTCGGCGATGACTTCCACATTCCACCGAATGACGTGTG
>JBCEWC010018389.1:0-11992 GCA_038996855.1 Solanum aculeatissimum
TATATTAATATTGAATTAAAATATAAATTTATTTTACTTTATTTTATTTTTTAGATAGAAAAATCTTAAAGTAATCAATTTTTATAATGTTAACAACTTGAAGGGTATTTTAGATATTTTTAATTTAAAAAGTGTTTAACAACACTTATGTGCCAAACACATCAGTAATTTTTTTCCAGCTACAACACTTTATCAAAACACATAATTGCTTATTTTTCAAATAAATTTCAACACTTTAAAAAGTACTTTGGAAATACTTTTTAAAAGCTAATTTTTTTTAGCTAAGTCAAACGGGCTCTAACTTCCTCTTTTTGGTCCGGTAAGTTGGGTAATTTCTAGACTTTGTCTCTCCAAATACACAAATTTAATCAGCAATGTAACTGGAGAAAGTGAATGAAAAAACAGATAAAAGACGAAACCAGATAAGCCCTAGTATAGAGCAGTGTCTACTCAAAAGACAGCAACCATATGCATTTCCTAAGAAACTTAACAAATACTGCTTTAAATCCCAAGAACAAGCTTAGGAAAGATTTATTTAGCCATTGACTGCTAGATTAAATATTAGTTGATCCTATCTACATTTTTTGGGATTGAAAGCACAGAATACAGGATCACCACCTCTCCCCACCCAACACCGACCGAAAGGGTGAATACAATAAAGACAATAATCCAAGTGTCAAACGTACCATTCTAGAAACATGAAATCACACAGAATCATTCTCCTGGCCTCTTTAGAGAATCTTATTTTAATAACATTATTCTAAGGACAATATGAAGATCAATACAGGATACAGATTCGGTTATAGTGAAAGCTCAACATCAGTGTCAAGAAACCACCAAAGAGCAAGTGTCAGACAAAGTTTTATTCCTGGTCAGGGAGCAAAAGAAGCATTACTTCCTAAATAGCAGTCTCAGGAAAGTTTGAAGGAGCTGTAGATTCAACATGTTTGGTTGTCATTTGACTTTAATTAACAGACAGGAGGAGAGATGAAGGAAATTTCCACGTATTCTTCATCATAATCCTGTTTCAGGTCAACAAAATATTTGTGCATCGAGTAAGGGCATATCATTGAAGGTGGTTAGATCACAACATCTCCATGACTTTTCTGCTCAAATTACAGTCACACGGAACTAACCAGATAGAATTATGAATTATAAGTGTTAGTAGGGTAGTTTCTGAATAATTCTTAGACTAATTCCATCAGAAACTTGCTTACTGGCCTAATATCATACAGGCAGCACCCTGTCTCCTACAGATTTAGAGGGAAACATTTTCATTTGCTTCTGTCGAGCTAGCATAATTTCATGAACAACAATATGAACAAGCTTGGACTAAAATTAAAGTAAGGGCACGAGCTGATCAATAGTAGCTCAAATGTTTATTCAATGGATAAGCTAACAGCATGACATTACATATAGTGGTCCTGAATCAATTCACCAGTGGATAGACGCCCTCCCAACTACCCTTGTAACTTGGATATTAAAGAAAACTGGAGTTTATGCCAAAGCCAAACAAAAAATTCAAAATATTTATCCAATTAGATCGTGGGGCCAAGAGCATATCAGCCGATGGGAACTTAGCAATAATTCTGCTGTTCTATCTTTGTATAATTCGTTCAATCACATAGACATGAAGTAGAATACATGGATCCTGCATTATTTCTGTGCCACCTAATTTTCTTCAAGACAACCTAAATAATGAACTTAGGTGGTCCATTCTACAACAATTAATGAAGAATAAAACACATTGATGCTGATTTTCCCTGGTGTATACTTACAACTTTGATGAGTAAGAATTGCAGAAAACACAACTATCTAACATTATATGTTGAATTATGCTTCCTTCTTCAACCTCAAGCTCTCTGCTCTGCTTGTTCCAAAGATGCACCGCCAAACTTCCACTCTGAATCTTCTGGAGTTTCAAGAGCAACCATTTCGACTGAGTCTCGTTCCTCGGCCCAAGAAAGAGACTACCAATCCTATTCCAATCAACTGGATAAAAAGCCACTGGAGGCAAAACAGTGAAATTGTATCCATCTCTTCCACTTACCCTTGACACAACCCTTGAAACCAAATAAGGGCCATTATGACCCCATTTGTTCCCATCAAATGTAAGTGCAAATTCTTCAATGAACTTGTACAACAAAGGATGCTTCTTATCAAAAATCATGACAGCATTATTTAACCTGCTCCAATTTCTTGTTTCAACATCAATAGTTTGAGCCCCAATAACATTCCTTAGCTTCCCAAAACTCTTCAACACTATAACATCAGTATCTAAATAAATCCCACCAAACTTATACAGTAAACCAAGTCTTAGCAAATTTGAGAGGTTTTGACCCAAAGAAACTTCCCCTGGGTCTATATTACCCTTCATTAAACTATCAACCCACGCTTGAGCAATAGTATTTTTAAACAAGTAAATGAAATCAGGTGAAATTGCAGTTACCCTAAATCCTTTATCCAAGAAAGGGTTTAAAACTTTCATTCCTCTTGGAGAATCCATTGAAGTGGACATAATGACCAAACAGCCATTTGGGTGAGCCTTGAACAAACTCTCCACAGCTAACAGTTCCCTTTCACCAAAAGACTCAAGGGAAGAAAGCCAAGTCATGAAAAATCGAAACTTACAGGAAGAATTGGATGATTTAGAACCAAAAAACTCCTTCATTCTCATTGAGAACACATTGATTCTTGCTCCTGAAGGAAGGACTTTCACCAAAGACTTCTTCTTTCTCCTTCTTCTAGGTCGATAAGCCACTGAATTATATGTAAAACCCATCAAGTTTGGATTTTTGCGGGAAATTGTCAACTGGGTGTTAGGTTTTACACGTGGGGTTTCTTCTTTTACTGCATATATCACAGAAGACGAGAGTTTAGCTGAAGATGATAAAGACACCAACTTTCTTGATTTTCTGGCGACATTTTCAGTTAAAAAACTTGAAATCTGCGAGGAGTTGGCCGGAACAGGGACTTGAACATAGAACACAGTGGAACTATTGTAAGCTAAGAGAAAAAGGAGAAAACAAGAAACAATTGCATATAAAGACCTTCTCTTAACAGTATTACAAATGACACTATCCATGATCTTTCTTGGAAATTAAAAATGTCTCCTTTTTCATAGTTGGTGTCTGAAGAATTTTTCAGCTGTGAGAAGGAGATGAAGGTGAGAGTAGAGGAAGTTGAAGAGCATTTTTTCAGTGATGGAGGCGGCAAAAAAAGTGCAGGAAAATTGAAAAGATATTTTTTTAATGTTTGTTGTGTTGTGTAGTGTGCTTTTTTTTTTTTTTTGGAAATTTTCAGAAGCAAAAAGATTAGCACTACATGGAAAAGTTCTTGGATTTTGAGCCTGTTTTGTATTTTTGTGGGGTAAGGAGGGAAAGGAGAATGAGAATTAAATGTAGTAGAGTTGATTGATTGGGCTATCAAGCTAGTAGCTTTATGATGAAGAACAAACTCTCCATTGCATTGGTTCTTAACTTCCCTTTAGATACTTTAAAACCATTCATTTAGTTTGAGTACAAGTTATGATAGGACGAGTATGATAAAATTATTTTTTATTGAATGTTTAATTTATTATATTTAAAATAATATCTATTATATAAATTTTAAGAACAAATGAATTTTTATGAATGTGAAAAATGATATATAAAAAAATTTAAAATAATATATTTGTTATTTATCTATTTTATCTCGGGATAAGTTATTTCAAAATTAATATATCACCCACACGGAGGGGAAGAATAACTTATCCTGATACTAATTATTAATCCCGAAATAAATTATTCTGAATTTGTCAACTAAATAATAAATTGAGTGACACTATAATTTAATCTGGAAACTATTTAGTGTTATTCTTCGCACCTTAGGGCTCCTTTGGTAATTGGGACAAGAAATAATTAATTTTAAAATAAATTTATTTATATTTTAATTGAAATAAAGTTGTGGAATAGTTTATTTTGAAATGTAGTATTCCTTATTTTTAATTCATATTGAGGGTGAGGTAACTAATTTCGAAACAATTTATTTTCAACCAAACAAGCCCTTAAGCTTCATTTGGTACATGGTTGAATCATTCTGGATTTATAGTTTTGGGATTATAATTTTTCAACTAATTTGCAATACTTGAAATTAGGGGTGTGCAAAAATCGAACCGATCGATAAATCGAACCGATAAAAACGTTATTGGTTTATTTTTATTGGGTTATCAGGTTCTTAATGGTTTTGAAAAAAAATTTATTGGGTTATCGGTTTGATATCGATTTTTATTATTGGGTTATTGGGTAAACTAATAACCCAATAAGATTATAATAATTTACTTTTTTACCCCTCTGTAAATATTAAATATTAGTAATTTAATAGTAATAGGACACTATAGTAGTACTTTACCTATTTTAATCTTTACCGTACTTAAGTAATTAGTTACCCATTTTAGTATTTAGTCTTTAGTTTTTACGCTTTCATACTTACTTTTATTAATGCAAATTCTCATTATCATCCTTATCGGGTAAACCGAAAACTGAACCTTTAAGGACTTAAAACTGATAAATCGAAAATCGATAAAAATTATCTTATTGATTTGTTATTGGTTTAACATATTTAAAAGCTAAAAATCGATAAACCAAATCGATAATATCTAAAACCGGACCGATCGATGCACATCCCTACTTGAAATGGAATAACATGATTTCAAATAAAATAAGATATCCTAAAATTAAATTTTTATTTATATTTAATTAATAATATTATGAGAATATCAATAGGGGACTGTGCAGCATTTTGTTTTTCCATTAATATCTGACAAAGTTAATTTTCTTTACTCTTTATGGTCAAAGCAAGAGCAATTTTACAGTTTTGACTCTTCTCCCAAAATGATTGTGCTATCAAATTTATGACAGAGAGTTATTTAAGTGAAATACTCCAACCTCTTTTTTTTTTTTTCCTAGTTTTCTTTTTAAAAGCTAAATAATATAAATTTTAAAATATTACGATTAAATTGACTCTTGAAAAATATAACATGACAATAAAGAGGAACGGAGAGAATACATAAAAGAAGTAATTGAAGCGTGTTTTAATATTCCTTTCGTTCATCCTTACTTGTCAACTATTTGGGATGTCCAATAATACTTGTTCACTTTATGAAATCAAAAGATAATTTTACACTTATTTTTTTCTAATTTACCTTTGTCATTAATTATAATAATTTTCTTATTACTCTTTTCAAGATATTTAGTGAAATTATCCCTGTCATTTATTATTTTTTAATCCATATGCTAAGTTAATAGTGGACAACTATTATTAGACGGCGCGAGTAAATATTTTTATGACTAAAATTTGAAAATTATTAAATAGTAACTACTTTAAATATTTAAACTTTAAAAATATATATTTAAATATAATTACATAAATTCAACTGATAAATTAAATATTTAGACATTTACATATAATTGCATAAATTCATTATTTAATATATTATATTACTTATGGGGAAAAAAGCAGATGCACAATAATCTCATTACTTTCTAAGAAGAATTTTTTAACTTAATTTTCATTTCTCATTTTTGTATTCCATTTTGGAAATAAGAGGTTCTGTAGAGTTTAATTAAATGATTGAACTACCCAATATTTCATTTAAAAATATTAGTGTAATGGAATGATATAAAGTAGTTTCTTTAATTTGATTAATTAAAAAAGTTACGTTTAGCCTTTAAATATAAATAATTCCATCCACAATAATGGTATTTACTTGCCCAAAATTACAAATTAAGTTCATTAAAGGAAATTAGTGCCTTTAATCTTTTGATATATTTAGATATCACTTTAAATCTTACAAGTCATAGCTGTTTACCTAACTTTCTCAAGTCCAATTAGAAATTTATAATGGTACCAAATTCACAACAAATATGATCAAATTGTAATCATTTAATATATATATATTAGATCAAAAAATTAAAAATATATATATAAAAATCAATTAGCAATTAAATCATTCATTAAACAAGTCAAAATAGCTACAAATTTATAATTCATATAGTTAACTTGAATTATTTTCCAAGAGATTCAAACATATTTTTGCCGATTTATATCATGTAAAAGATGTCTTTATTTTTGACAAAGATAACTATAATTTTTTAAGCACAATAACCGTTCCATGGGAGCACATAATTAATTATTACTTAGCATAATTTTAAATTTTTAAGTGTCTTATACTTTGATTTTGTTTTCATTTTATTTTTTCATTAGTTTGCACCGAAAAATTATTTTAAGAAGATCGAATAAAACCAAATCAAACTTGAAAAAATATAGTCGAATAGAAATATTTTGGTTCATATATGCTGCACACTTTCTCAAAACAAAAAATCAAAGAAGTGAATCGAAATTTGCTAAAATCTAATCAAAGAACCGAATGCCCACCCTGCTAAATGGTCAAGCTGTGTATTTTAATGAATCATGGCTAAATCACTTCCCCTTTAATCAATAATTAATTCCATTCCTGTTGACAAAATCCCTAATTTGCTGTCTAAATATATAGTTTTATACAAACTTTGAGAAAATGGGAAAAGATGGAGAGTGGGAAAACAGTGTTATGTATTCTCAAACACATTAAATTGAGTCTAGTATGATTTGAGACTATCATTAAATTTGACAAAATTGTAGACGTTTGAGATACCGCTATTCCTAAAAAATACATTTGGCTACAATAAAAGAATTGAATTCTTTAAAAGTAATAATAAATTATGTCGTCTCGAATATTTTTTTAAAAATAATTTTTGTTTTATGTTTTTCAGTTTACTGTTTTGAGCACATATTAATAATAAAACTTTCTTGAATAATATTTCTATGTTTTAGGTACCACTTACTCTGTTACTCGTGTTATCAACAGTGACAAAAAATGATTATGATAATTACGTCTCATAATAAATAAATAATTATTTATTTATTTCTTATGTAGGGTCAAAATTGAGAAACAATCAAACGTCAATGTAAATTTATGATTCACTGACTCGACTGATCTAATATACTTGTTTCATAATTCAACTTCGACATCTTATTAGCTTAACTGCTCATAGCTAACGTCAATTAGTTGTTTTTAATTTTGAGCAAATTGAGGGGTTTAGGTACAAAATGAGATCATAGATATATAATGACATTATTTTTAAATTAAAATTCCACCAACCAAAATCATGTTACGCATTTTTTGAAATAAAATACCTTATCATTTGACTAATAGGAAAAAATAATAATATGATTTTGATTTATTGCTACATTTATTTCCATTATCTGTTCACCCTTTGACCTACTTATTTATTGTATATAAAAATAAAAATCATTGAATACTAGAGAACTGTTAATAAATTAGAAGAAAGAAATATAATTTGTCATGATTTCATATTTGTCAAATATAAAAATCGATCCACAAATTTATATTTTATAATTTTTTTTTTATCAATTTTATAATATCAATCATTTATTTCACATGTAAATAAAATTTATAGTTAATATTACTTTTATCAATTTTAATTTTCGCCACATGGTAACTTTAAATTACACCTCTACTAATTTCACTCTTTTGAAAAAAAAAGCCATCTCTTAAAATAAATATTACTTTGTTTACATAACAAAGGGTTCAAAGTAACAATGTTGGTTCGTTTTCTGAGTCAATTGATTGAGAAATGCATTCTCAACGTGAGGAGATTGTTTGTACTGCATGGGAAGATTATGTTAAAGAGTAGTATACTATAGCTTATGTTCAATTTTAGAGTAATTGAACTAAAGTTCGGTTAATAAATGTTATGTAATTTAGACTTTAGATTACCACTTCTTTCAGTAATGGACTTCCTTTACTTCGTAACCTTCAAGAATACCTTTGTGATATTGTATTATACCTAGGCTATGAATTTTTGCTTATTTGGTAAGATTATATAAAGAATTGGGACAATTTTGATGGTTTCACAACTTATGAATTATGTTTATAAGTAAAAAAATAACAACTACAATATACTCTCTGAAATCCCACAAGTGGGGTCTGGGGAGAGTAGAGTGTACACAGACCTTATCACTACCTCATAGAGATAGAAATATTATTTCTGGGAGACCTTCAACTCAAATAAATCAGCTCCTAAAGAAGAAAAATAATAGATATAGAATAGCGACTAAAATGAAAAGTAATAACAATTCTACCAATAAAAATATAAGTAGCAAAATAAATGGCAAACAGTAACTACACAATATATAAAGACGCGATTAATCTTACTAGCTTACTATAAGACAAAACAAGACAATATCTTATTTGTATTAGCCTATTAATCTTTTACCCTAATAGGTGACCTCCATTCCTTTCCATCTAAAATCATGTCCTCGATAAAATGAATTAAATACAATTTAAAATTTAAAATTACATATCCAAATAAAATTTTAACTTTATCTCATAATTTCAAATCATAATTTTATCTCACATAATTAGACTGGTCCTTAATCTCTCTTTGATATCTTTAACCCTTCTTTTCCAGAACTTTGATGTCTTTAACATAACAAATGTTATTTCTAACCTAAACCTTTTCTATGCATAAAAAAGTTAAAAATTATCACATAAAATTCACTGGTGATTCAATATTCCGATGTACTCCTAGGAAGAGAGTAGGAGAGGCCCTATGAAAAATAGTTGTGTTTTTACTATTTTCTCTAATTATTATTATTTTTTTATTATTTAAAATAGAATCTTTTAAATTTGCATTAATTTGAATTTGCAATTTTAATTAAAATATATTATAGAGTCCAACTCAAACTTTAAATCTATTATATATTTTAAAAAATTTCTAATTGAAATTCGTGAACTTCTAATCTTTATCAACTTCCAATGTTTTAACTGTTTTAGAATTAACATTCTACTAATGTGAAAGTCTTAAAGCAGCTATATTAATTTAGTTACTAAATTATCCTAATAAAAGAGTTTTATTTTTTTATATTAAATTAGCTTACGTGTATATTCAACTATGTGTAAAATCATAAATAATCATGTATCTCATATAATATACATTTGTAATCTACGTCTCCTTTCTAAAATAGCCACTCAAAATAGCGTCAATAAAGCATCAAGAGTTTTGTTAGAGTAAACCCATCTAAATGATTATCAACTTATTCAAATTTTTAATAATCTTATCCACCTTCCCTATCTTGCACAATTCATTCTACAAATCACTATTGTTTACTTATTAAGTTTCTCCCTTGCTTAATCATTTTCATCCTACAATGTAAATGTAAATGTGAAATGAATATCTTCACATCGCTAATGCCTCTTGAAAAGTATTTCATAACTAAATTTATCAGGTCTCAATTTTTAACTCTTTATTTTCTAGTTATTATTTTTTCCTATCATCATCCTTATCTTAAAAGTCCACTTAGCATTGTACTAAATGTCATAATATTAGGTTCTATATTGTTATTTTTCATTTTTTTTTAGAAAAATATATATTAAAGCCTCCTCCATGTATATTATCATTTTTTACAATACTCACTTATAATAATATTATCATAAGCACACCTTAATTGACAATATTTTTTTAGCATATTATCTAATCATTTTGATCTTTTATAATCTTCTCTTTTTACACAACTCACCTATAGTTCATTCTTATCTTAAACGTCTACTAAGCAGAGTACTAAATGTCATAACATTAGATTGTATATTATCATTCTTCATCTTTTTTCGAAAAAATAAATTAAAGCCTCCTCCATATATATTATCATTTTACAATACTCACTTATAATAATATTATTATAAGCACACCTTATTTGGAACTACTTTTCTTTTTAGCATATCATCTAACCACTTTGATCTTCCACAATCTTCTCTCTTTGTAAAATTCACAAAAAAATATACATTGTATAGAAACTTATACAAACTTTACCTATGTCCCTTAACTACAATACTAACTGTATATTTTTTTTTGGTATCTAAATATATTTTTCTCAGTTCATTACATCATGAATAACTTTAAGGATCTTGTTTTAACTAAAATTATTCGAAGACTCAAAAAATACATTGAAAGTTGATAAAAGATGGAAACTTTCATGCTTGAAATTAATTCCGTTTGAATATAATTAATTTTTGACTTCTTTTTTGGCAGTATCAATTACTAAACTCCTACATAAATTGATGTAATAATATTACCTTATTTTCAAAGTTGAGTAATTAAATTTCCTTTGAAAATATAGGTACAGTAAATAAAATATGAATTTCTCCAATAAGCATAAGTTAAATAAAATATCTCAACAATACAGTAATTTGTAAATAAAGGTTAGTTTTCACATGTTTAGATTGATTAGCCGAAAGTAAGTCAAATATGAGCAAATTCATGTCAAAGAAGCATCTTCATCATTTACATAAGAGTTCTAAATTTTTATTAAAAAAGAGCTAAAGTGTTGGAAGTAAATCGGCAATGTTGATGCTTTAAAAATTGAGAAAAGTAATATTACGCATTAAAAAAAAGTATATTTATAGATATGATTCAAATTCAACTTTGATTGATCCACTAACACAAAATAGGAGAAAGATGGTAGTAGGGAGAGTCATTTATCACAGATTATATGAGAACATTATGATGAAGTTAAGGAAAAATAAATAAAGCAAAATGAGTACTACCAAAATTTTGTCCCAAAAGAATTTAATTTAGCCAATGGCTTTTATTAATACTAATGCAACATTTAAAGGTGTCAAAATGAGTTCAAATATAGGTAATCTATCCAATTTGCTCAAAATTTCATGGGTTGGGTTCAAAATAATTTAATTGGGTTCAATCTCAACCCGTCTGAGCCTTAATCCATATCAAAAGAATCTTCAATTGAGCCCAATTTTATCTCCAATTTCAACCCATTTTAAGGCTATTTACTTGCATTGATGTAATGTATGTTTTCTGTCTATTTTGTATTTTCTATCATTTATCTATCAATTTGTAACTTTTTATTTTTATATTTTGAGTAGAAATTCAAATTGTGATTATAAAAAATAAATAATAATATGTTAGAATTATTAAAATTGAGCGGGTCATGACCCAACCCGAATTTTAGCTCATTTGAGTCCAACCCGTTTGAGCCCAAAGTAGGTTTGAGCGGGTCATAATCCAACCCAATTTCTATTTCAAACCATTCTAACATCCTCAATTTCAACTCAATCCGCCCGTTTGACACCCTAGCAATATTATATGTATCATTGTGGGTGAAAAGAAAGAAAATTAGCATGGTACATACATTAAAATAGTATAACGATACTCTCCTCCTGTCAGTAAGATCGATCTTAAGGAAAGACTCATCAGAAAGATACCAGGAACATGTCCCTTTTGGTGACACTTCATGAGGTGGGTGGAGAATTCAGCAATCTTATTGTGAAGACACTTCAAATAAATTATAATATGAAAATTTCCTCGAGGATCTTATTGTTTGTGTGGAAATCTAAAGTAATATCAAGAAAATTAGTAGCAGCCTTTGTTGCTTGAAGTGGCAAAGTAATAAACGGTGAAGAAGAAGATGGTGGTGGGTTGTAAACATCATTGTACCTTTTTTTTTCTTACAGAAATAAATAGTCTTTGCAGAATTTTGTTAGATCAGACAAAGATTTGTTGTAGAGAAAGGACAAACAACAATAGCGCTCTTCTCTAAAGCAACATTTTCTCTAAAGCGGCGTGCTGGTGTCTTTAGTTAGTAGGCGTTGGGTATGTAGTTTTACTAAATAAGATTTTTAGGTTATAAGGGTATTTCGGTAATTAAATAATTTTTAAGTTAGGAGTAATCATATATATATATATATATATATATAAGAGGATTGGTAGCCCGCTTACGTGGCGCCTCCATAATCCACCAATTCTTTTTTATTTTTAGATTTACAACTCTACCCTTCCCTTTGCACAGTGTCGCTTCGCCCCTGTTGCGCCTCCACAGAAAGGAACCCCACCATGAAACGTCACCTTCTCCCTTGAAACTTATATACCTCTTCATT
>JBCEWC010018390.1:0-11992 GCA_038996855.1 Solanum aculeatissimum
TTCCCCAAATTTTCTTCAAAGCTTCAACAATGGTGTTCTTGGTGCTTGAGAGAATTTGATGAAGTTTAAAAGTGTTACAAATATATAAACGAGGGTTAGGGTTATATACAATAGGTTTAAGGGACTTTATGAAGCCTAAAAAGGGCCTAGGGATCAACCAAATTACAACTTAACCCTTAAAGAGGCGGAATAATCATTGAACCCAGGGCCAAACGGTGGCCCAAACGGCCCATTAACCTTTAACAATCTGTCTAGGTTCTCCATCAGACTTGCCTTATTCAAATAAGCATCCCAAAGCTTGTCCAAGGTTCTTCCCAACTTGACGGACCACCAAACGGTCCGTTTGAGGTCTCACGGACCGTGGGGAGGTCCGTGGACCTTAACTTAGTTTTTGGGGTGCGTCCTGGACACCCCTAGATCTATGGACCATCTAAAGGAACCCCAAATGGACCGTGCAATGTTTCACGGTCCGTCTCAAATGCCTTGGGCCATTTCCAGGGCCCCTTTCCAATGTCTTCCAAATTTCAGGTAGTCTCACTCTTTGGGCCATCACTTTCTCATAAGAACTTGGAATTGAGTGAAACTAATTGCGTTAAAAATATAATTCAAATATATGTAATATTATATGTAGTATCCCACACGGTTCAACCCACATCAAAAGTTATGGTTCTGCGAAGTTCACTGTCCAAACGGCCTCTCTAGGCCCCAAAATGACCCATTTTGTGTTTGGCTACTTAAACTCAACCCGTGGCCACCAAATTTAAACCAAGACCATTATAACACCATACAATACCAACCATAAGAGGTTTCAAAAATTTTGGGGTCGTTACATCGATATGTGTCTGTTGATACTCCAGCTTAGATGGTTCCTCCATCTCGGGTTAATGAGCCTACATTGGCAGATGATGATCAATAGAGGTATGAGAGGTTTCATAAGATGAAACCATCCCAGTTTTAGGGAAGCAAGGGAGAGGATGCCTATGAGTTTCTCACCATGAGCTACAAGATGTTAGAGGCCGTAGGCTTGATAGATTCACAAGGGGTCATGTTTGTCATCTTGCAGTTAAGAGGATCATCTCGGGAGTGGTAGTGGTCTTATATGTATTCCAGGATAATAAAATCCCCTTCAGTTAAGTGACAGGTGTTTTCTGAGGCTTTTCAAGAGAAGTTATACCCTAGAGTGTTAGAGAGGAGAGCCGAACTAGATTTAAGACTTTGACTCAGGGTGGCATGACTTTGGATGAGTATGAGGCTAGGTTTTATCAGTTATCTTGACATGCATTGTTACTGATTCCTACTGAGGCAGAGAGGGTTCATAAGTTCGTGAAGGGTTTGGCATTCTCCATCCATTTTTATATGTTCAGATCCTCCCAAGAGGGTGCTTCCTTTCAAACTACAGTTGGTACCACTAAGGAGGTGGAGTTATTGTTGATAAAGGAGTTTGGAGACCCCAAGAGGGTCCAATCTTCAAGTTATTTCACTGGCTCTTCTCCGAAGTAGAGGCTTCCATAGGGGAGGTGGTGTTCCTCAGCATAAAGGACCAGTTCATGCATCTTGCCTACTTCAGAGGTTGGTGAGGGCCCTCGAGGTTCTCATGGTTATAGTCAGGGATCGTTTAGCTCTCAAAAGAGGCCCATGGGTAGGGGTGGCTACAGTGTTCCCCCTCTACCTTCCCAGTTTTCTCCTTACCTGAGATCTTTCTATGGGTGCGGTTCTCTGTATCATATGCTTAAGGTTTCCTCTACTAGACTCATGCAGGGCTGCACTACTCTTATTCAGCGACACCGATTCGAGATCATGCTTCTCTAGCTAGAGATTTAACCTCTCACGTTAAGGGTCATGGTAGAGGTTAGCCAGGCAGAGGTGGGCGTGCTCCTGGTAGGGGTACAAGTGATATAGTGGGACAACAGGGTGGTAGAGGTCCTATTTAGCCAGCTAGGCTTAAAGGTGGTCATTTCGACGTGTTTCCTGGGAGGCCTGAGGTTGAGTCATCAAATGCAGTTATTAAAGGTATTATTCCAATTTATCATAGGACATCTTCGGTATTATTTAATCCCGGATCCACTTATTCTTATGTATGTACATATTTCTTTGCTGAGTTTGATCTATTATGTGAGCGTATGTCTATGCCTGTGCATGTGTCTACCTCAGTAGGTGATCCCTTAGTGGTGGATCGGGTGTATCGATCCTGTCTAGTCTCCCTAGATGGCTGCGATACTTGGATGGACATGAATATACTTGATATGGTTGATTTTGATATGATTTTGGGAATGAATTGACTTTTTACTCACCAAGATATTCTTGATTGTTATGCTAAGACCATAACATTAACTATTCTTGGTATATCGAGTATTGTGTGGCAAGGATCGAGCAACTCCTATCCTAGCAAAGTTTTCTTTTATATTCAGGCACGAAAGCTAATATATCGGGGTTGCCTTGCTTATCTGACCTTTATTTGTGATACTAGTATCGAGCCACCATCGATAAAGTCTATTCCTATTGTTCGAGAGTTTGCTGATGTGTTACCTACTGGATCTTCCTGGATTCCCTCCTGATAGGGACATAGATTTTGCTATTGATCTTGAGCCGGACACTAAGCCCATTTCCATTCCTCCCTACCGTATGGCTCCGGCTGAGTTAAAAGAGCTAAAGGATCATCTCCAAGATCTATTTAGTAAATGGTTCATCCGTCCTAGTGTGTCGCCTTGGGGTGTCCCTGTCCTATTTGTAAAGAAAAAGGATGATTCTATGAGAATGTGTATTGATTATAGACAATTGAACAAAGTGACAGTGAAGAATAAATATCCTTTGCCTACGATAGATGACCTATTTTACCAGCTTTAGCGTGCAACCATATTTTCTAAGATTGACTTGAGATTTGGATGTCATTAGCTGAGGATCAGGGCTTCTGATATTCTTAAGATAAGTTTCCAGACTAGATATGGGCCATGAAATGGTATATGAATCGTATCATCTATTAAAACCCATATAAGGGTCTCATTACAAATTCTAGTGGCTCAAATATTTGGACCCTTTACCTATGAGAGACCTCCTACGACCTGTAAAAATATCCACGGCCTGTAGACGGGGTTTCGTAGGCCCCTCAACAATTTTTAACAAGTTTATTATGTCCTTTTCTATCCCTTTTTAATTAAGTCCTTGGACTTTTTGGACTCAATTTAAGTCCTAAAAATAGAACCCTAGCTATCTTTACCATTCTTTTACGCTTGGGGATTCCTTTAGAGCATTAGAGAAGAGAAGAAAGTGAGAGTTGCAAATTCAAACACGAGGAACGACTAAGGTTTGATTGTTTCTCCAATTTCCAAGTATGTAAGGCTTCCTAAAGTGTTGCACTATGTTCGTTCACACACCCCTTTATCTGTTCGAGTCGAGATTGAGAATATGAGTTGAGCTTTGAAAATCCTATCCTTTTAATATCAATGTTTTTGCATTTATTATGAATTCTTATGATGATGTATGAGATAATTGTTGCATTGCACAACCACTGATATGGAATTGAGATACAAATTTTACACTTGTTGTCATGAACCCTAAATTGCATGAGTTATGAAGTTTTGTACCAGGACTAAGTTGAGATTTGAGTTTGATTGTCTGAGCTAAGTAAATTGATCATAAATGAGCATGAGAAGCATATTGTATTGAAATTGTATATCCATTGATGCATCTTGCTTGTAATCCATGATGAGTCTAATTGAATGAGTCCAAATGATCATTTGAGCTTGAGTTGAGTCTAACCGATTTCCTTGATTGATTGAGTTGACGAGGAATTTAGATGAGCTGAGTTGAGATAACCCAATGAGGTTGAGATTTGAGTTGATTAATATGAGTATTATTGAGATTCAAGTTGATTGATGAGTTGACCATATTTTCGTCTTAGGAGAAGTATCGAGCACTGATATGAGAGCGAATGAATAACTACTATAACCCACATAACTATGTTGCCAGCGTATAATAGTCTTACAACACGTTCTGGCAACTTTTGTCCTAAAAGATGGACATTTATTATGGATTCATGAGAGAGGGTTGATCGTCCTTTACTTTGGAAAGTTTAGGGCAGGCATAGTAAGACGTTACCTTCGTTGTGCATCACCAAACTAAAAGTGGTGGGATTGGATGTTGGTTAAGAGAAACTCCTAAGCATACAATGATTGAGCATAATATTTCAAAAATGAGTTGAATGCTACTGAGTCAATCTTAAAAGCATGATTTATTCTAAACTTGCATATGTAATGAGTTGAGTTATGAGTTGAGTGAGTGAATTGGGATTTACTTTCCTTGAGCTATTTTACATACCAATATATTCCATGTACTGGCGTCTATTTGGACCTACATCATTTTATGATGCAGATACAGGTGATAGAGGACTTTATCCAGCGCACCATTGTGATCCACTGTAGTGTTTTCTTAGAGTTGGTGAGTCCTCCTTGCCCTCCGGAGGATCCCTTTTATTTTGTATTCCCCTTTGAGTATTTTATTTCTGTGATTGGGGTATCTATGGCCTGTTATGGTATTATCTAAATGTTTAGAGATAGAGGCTTCATAGATATTTGAGCAGAGGATTGTTAATTATTATCTATCTTCCAAACTCGGTCATTGGAAAGTATTATTATGTTTGAGTTTTATTTATCTGTTTGAGGATTATTCTGAGTATTCTTCCGCTATTGAGTATTGATGTGACGATGAGTCTAAGAGGTTCTCTTGGGAAATCAACAATGGTTCTTCAAGTACAAGTCACACCAAAGGTACCCTCATGGGGCGTGACAAACTTGGTATCAAAGTACAGAGTTCAAGTGTCCTAGGGAGTCTATGAAGCCGTGTTTATTAGAGTCTTGTTTATGGGTGTGTTTTGCACCACACTTTATAAATAGGAGGCTATAGGACATTAGAAAGGTTACACTTCTTTGTATTTTGAGTTCGTGCGATGGAGTTTAACTCTATTAAAGATCTTTTCTAATTCATACGTTACACGTTTGAGATCATGCCTCCAAAGCGTATCATGACCCAGAAAAAAGCTTCAACTAGCAATGCTAAGAATCCCCCTCCTAAGGCACCTATTCATATGGAGACGAGGGGTTAGGGCCGACCAAGTAGAGCTACTGGTGTTCCATATGCACCTACTGCTCCACCTTCCTCACCCTATTAGTGGTTGCTCAGAGTGGGAGCCAGGGTTCACGGGCTCCTAGTATCAATTCTCAGTAGCCGACTGCGCCCACCAGACTTAGAGAATTTTTGAAGATAACCCTACCGGTCTTCACTGGATCTAAGGTTGAGGAGGTCCCTCAAAATTTTATTGATGATATGTGGAAAGTCCTAAAAACTATGCATGGGACTAAGACCAGGGTAGTTGAGCTTGCTGCCTATCAGCTCAAAGATATGGCAAATGTCTGGTACAATTAGTCGAAGAAAGGTCGAGGTGAGGATGCTGAGCTTATTGAGTAGAGCAAATTTGAAAATGCCTTCCTCAATCACTTCTTTCCATGAGAGTTGGGGGGAAGTGAAGGTTGAAGAGTTTGTTAACTTGAAGCAATAGGGGATGACTGTCAAAGAATACAACCTCAAGTTTATCCAATTGTCTAAGTATGCTCCAGAAATAGTCCAGGACATGAGGGAAAGAATGAGGAAGTTTATGTACAGCCTGGATAGATATGTGAAGAAAGAGTGCAAAGAGACATTGCTGATTCTAGGTATGGATATTTCTAGAGTTATGGTCTATGCCCAATAGACTAGGAGGATAAGAAGAGAGATAGAGAATTGCATCTGAGTAAGAAGGCCAAGTCAGCTAAGCCTGAGCCCAGTCAACCTAAGTAGGGCAAGGGAGATAAGTCTTACTTCCAGAAGAGGCCTAATAGCTATGCACCATCTTCAGCCAGTGCCCCAGCTCCGAATACCCGGTATGATCAGAGGTCCCAAGGTCAGCCGAACTTTAGAGCACAGGGTTCACAGTCATAGGCTAGTGGTACTCTTGGCGAAAACTACCTTGTGGAAAGTATGGTAAGATACACCTGTGAGAGTGTATAGATAGAGGGAACAATTGCTACAAGTGCGTCCAACCAGGACATTTTAAGAGGGAGTGTCCAATGTGGGGAAATAAGGCCTAGTCCTTTGTCCAATGTGTTTGCTTAAGCCATTTTCTATTTCTACTCCTGTTGGTGAGCCTATCAAAGATGAGAGAGTCTATAGAGATTGTGTGGTATCCATCTATCATAGGGATACTCTTGCTGATTTGATTGAGTTGGAGATTGTTGATTTCGACGTGATCCTTGGCATGGACTAGCTTCATGCCTGTTATGCCTCTGTTGATTGCAGAACTCGAACTGTCAAATTTTAGTTTCTGAATGATCCTGTTATTGAGTGGAAAAGAGATTTTGTTGCACCTAAGGGTAGGTTTATTTCCTACCTCAAGGCCTAAAAATTAATCTCAAAGGGATGCATATATCACCTCGTGCGAGTTAAGTTCGATGATGTTGAGCCTCTTACACTTGAGTCAGTACTGATTGGGAATGAGTTTCCTGAGGATCTGCCAGGAGTCCCTCCTGATAGGGAGATCGATGAGTTTCACCATGGGGTGCTCCAGTTCTATTTGTGAGAAAGAAAGATGGTTCCCTCAGAATGTGTATCGACTATCGTCAATTGAATAAGGTAACAGTCAAGAATAAATATCCTCTCTCGAGGATGGACGACTTGTTTGACCAACTTTAGTGTGCTACTGTTTTCTCCAAGATAGACATGAGATCAGGCTATCACCAGTTGAATGTGAGAGAATGTGACATCCCGAAGATGACTTTCCAAACCTGATATGGTCACTTCGAGTTCATGGTAATGTTCTTTGGGTTGACATATGCACCTGCAGTCTTCATGGACTTGATCAACAAGTATTCAAATAGTACCTTGATATGTTCGTGATCGTGTTCATCGATGATATTTTAGTGTATTCCAGGAATAAGGAAGAGTATGCTAATCACCTTATAATCACTTTGCAAACACTCAAGGATAATGAGTTATATGTAAAGTTTTCGAACTGTGAGTTTAGACTCAAATTTGTGGCACTTCTTGGCTATGTGATTTCGTATGATGGCATACGTATGGACACACAAAAGATTGAGATAGTTAAAAACTGGCCCATACCAACTTCTTTAACAAACATAAGAAGTTTTCTGGGTCTAGCTAGTTACTAACGCAATTTGTTAAAGGAGTTTCTTGTATATCAGCCCATTGACCAAACTGACTCAGAAGAAGGTCAAGTTTCAATGGTCCAATGAGTGTGAGAAAAGTTTCCAACAGTTGAAGACCAGGTTGACTACTCCCCCAATGTTAACCTTGCATAAAGGGATTGATATATTTATCATTTATTGTGATACCTCTAGAGTGGGATTGGGATGTGTATTGATGTAGAGAGGTAAAGTAGTTTCTTATGATTCTGAACAACTCAAGGTTTATGAGAGAAATTATCCATCCCATGATCTTGAGTTAGTTGCGATGGTATTTACGCTTAAGCTTTGGTGCCATTACTTGTATGGGGTGCACGTAGATGTGTTCATTGATCTCAAAAGCCTGCAATATGTATTCAACCAAAAAGAGCTCAACCTAAGGCAAAGGAGGTGGCTAGAATTTCTCAAGGACTATGACATGGGCATTCTTTTCCACCCTGGTAAAGCTAACATAGTTGTTGATGCTTTTTGTAGGTTGTCTATGGGGAAAAGAAGAAGAAAGAGTTGGCTAAAGAGGTTCACAGATTAGCGTGATTAGGAGTTCAACTAGATGAATCTGGTGAAGGTGGAGTTCTTGTTCACAATGGATCTACATCATCTCTAGTAGTGGAGGTAAAGGAGAAGCAAAATCAAGATCCAATCTTATTGCAACTGAAAGCAAATATGCATAAGCAGAAGGTGATGACTTTTGCCAAAGGGAGAGATGGAGTATTAAGGTATCAAGGCAGACTGTGTGTTCCATATATTGATGGTGTCAGAGGGAGGATCATGGCAGAGGCTCATAATTATAGATATTCCATTCAAATAGGATCAACTAAGATGTATCATAACTTGAGGGAGGTTTGTTGGTGGAGCGGAATGAAAGAAGACATTGCTGAGTTTGTTTCCAAGTGCCCAAATTGCCAATAAGTAAAAGTTGAGCATCAAAGGCCATGTGGAGTAGCTCAGAACTTTGAGATTCTAAAGTGGAAGTGAGAGATGATCAACATGGATTTTATCATAGGTTTACCGAGATCTTACCGATAACATGATTTAATTTGGGTGATAGGTGATAGGATGACGAAGTCGACACACTTTTTGGCAGTGAAAACTACTGATACCATGGAGGACTATGCACTATTATACATCAAGGAGATTAGGAGGCTACATGGGGTCCCCTTGTCCATCATCTCAAACAGAGGAGCCCAGTTCACCGCTCAGCTTTGGAGGTCCTTTCAGAAAACCTTAGGTTTCAAGGTGAATCTCAACACTGCCTTTCACCCTTAGATCGATGACCAGGTAGAGCACACTATTAAAACTTTGGAGTATATGTTAAGGGCCTGTGTTATTGACTTTTATGGTAATTTGTACGACCATTTGCATTTGATTGAGTTTTCTTACAATAACAACTTCCATTCGAGTATTCAAATGACCACATATGAGGCACTTTATGAGAGAAGTTATAGATCTCCGATTGGTTTATTCAAAGTGGGTGAGGCAAAATCGACTGGACCAGACTTTGTTCCAAGCCACAAAGAAGGTGAAAATAATTCAAGAAAGATTGAAGACTGCTCAGAGTCGACAAAAATCTTACACTGATGTTAGAAGGAGAGATTTGGAATTTGAGATTGAAGATTGGTTGTATCTGAAGGTGTTCCCCATGAAGGGTGTGATGTGATTTGGGAAGAAGGAGAAGTTGAGTCCAGGGTACATTGGCCCATACCAGATTATAAAGAGAGTGGGCAATATGGCCTATGAGTTAGAATTACCACAAGAGTAAGAGACCATCCACCCGATCTTCCACATCTCCATGCATAAGAATTGCTTGGGAGATCTACATTTGGTTGTTCTTATTGAGAGTATTATAGTAAAAGACAACCTGAGTTACAAGGAGATTCCTATCCAAATCCTTGATAGACAAGTTCAAAATTTGAGGACTAAAGAGATTGTATTTGTCAAGGTGCTATGGAGAAATCGGTTTGTAGAAGAAGCTACTTAGGAAGCTGAGGAGGATATGAAAGTGAAATATCCACATTTATTTCCACCTTCTAACGGTGAGGGATTTGAACGTAATAATTCTTTTCTATTCCTTTAAGTTCCATTCTATTCTAAGTCTAACTTACGATAGAGTCCTAAAGTTTGAGTGATGATTGAGTTGATTGTTGATTGCTTATTTGCTTTATTTGCTTACTTACTTGATTGATTGATTGCAAGATGAGCTGTGATTTGTATGAGTGTTGGAGTTCAAGATGGAATTCTTGCCCCGACTAAGATGGGGTCTCGTAGATTACTTTGACACTTAGCAAATTTTTCTAAGTCGGAGGACCTAAAGTATGAGAGGATATACTACCCATATGGGTTTCCACGACCCATAAGTGTGTTTTGTAGATTGAACTCTTTAAAACTGAACTTTGAGCCACAAAAGGGTCTACGACTCATATAATCTAAAACGTCCCATAGAAGGGTCTTGTCACAAATTCTAGTAGGTAAACGTTTTAGACCTTTTACCTACGATAGGCCTCCTATGACCCGTAAAAAGATCCATGACCCATAGACGGGGTTTCGTGGGTCCCTCAATAGTTTTTAACAAGGGTATTTTTGCCTTTTCTATCCCTTTTTAATTAAGTTCTTGGACGTTTTGGACTTAATTTATGTCCTAAGAATAAAACCTTAAATATCTTTACCATTCTTTCACGCTTAGGGATTCCTTGAGAGCATTCGAGAAGAAAAGAAAGCGAGGGTTGCAAATTTAAATGCAAGGAATGACTGAGGTTTGATTGTTTCTCCAATTTTCAGGTATGTAAGACTTCCTAAAGTGTTGAACTATGTTCATTCACACGCCCCTTTATTTGTTCGAGTCGAGATTGAGAATATGAGTTGAGCTATGAAGATCTTATCCCCTTAATATCTTTTTTTTTGCATTTGTTATGAATTCTTATGATGATGTATGAGATAATTACTACATTGTATAACCACTGATATGGAATTGAGATATAAATTTTATACTTGTTGTCATGAACCCTAAATTGCATGAGTTATGAAGTTTTGTACCTAGACTGAGTTGAGATTTGAGTTTGATTGTCTAAGATGAGTAAATTGATCATAAATGAGGATGAGAATCATATTATATTAAAATTGCATATCCATTGATGCATTTTTCTTGTAATCCATGATGAGTCTAATTGAATGAGTCCAAATGATCATTTGAGGTTGAGTTGAGTCTGACTAATTTTCTTGATTGACTTAGTTGATGAGAAACTGAGATGAGTTGAGCTCAGCTGAGATAATCTAATGAGGTTGAGATTTGAGTTGATTGATGAGTTGAGCATATTTTTAGTCTTGGGAGAAGTGTCGAGCATCGAGATGGGAGCAAGTGAATAACTACTCTAACATACAGAACTACGTTGTCAATGAAGGCTAGTCGTATAACATGTTTTGGCGATTTTTGTCCCAGAAGATAGACATTTATTATGGATCCATGAGAGAGGGTTGACCGTCCTTTACCATAGCAAGTTTAGGCAAAGCGTGGCAATGACGTCACCTTCATTATGCATCACCATACTAAAGGTGGTGGGATTGGACGTCGGTTAAGAGAAACTCCTAAGCACACACTGATTGAGCATAATATTTCAAAACTGAATTAAACACTACTGAGTCTATGTTAAAAGAATAATTTATTCTAAACCTGCATATGTACTGAGTTGAGTCATGAGTTGATTGAGTTGAGTTAGTCAGTTAGGCTTTACTTTCTTTGAGCTATTTTACATACCAGTATATTCTATGTACTGGCGTCCATTTGGACCTACATCATTTTATGATGCAGATACAGGTAATAGAGGGTTTCAGCCAGCGCACCGTTGAGGTCCAATGCCGTGCATTCTTAGAGTTGGTGAGCCCTCCTTTCCTTCCGGAGGAGTCCTTTTATTTTCGTATTCCCCTTTGTGTATTTTATTTCTGTGATTGGGGTAGCCATGGACTGTCATGGTACCATCAAGATGTTTAGAGATAGAGGCTTCATAGACATTTAAGTAGAGGATTGTTGATCATTATCTATCTTCTAAACTCGTTCTTTGGAAAGTGATGTGCTGCTAAAATACAACACTTTTAATGCTTAAAACTTGGGAGTTTGTGTGTTCTCAAGACAATGTTAGTGGATTTGATGTGGGTTTCTATTTATTTTGTAGGATTTTAGTGTTGACTTGACTTTGGGCTTGATGTATAGGATTTAAGTGTTCTCTACGGGTCGTGCGTCCTTCCATGAGTCATAGAGAAAGTTTTATTTATTCTTCTAGTGCAGAGGTGAAAATTGAGTTGCACTCTACGAGAAAGGACCACGAGTCGTGAACCAGCATACGAGCCGTATAGTGTGATTGTGAAACAAGGATCAAAGATAGAAGATTTGCTAAAAAGTGGTAAAGATGAGACCCTTCGCGGGTCGTGGAATCCTCCATGGACGTGGAAATATTCGTGAAAAGCACCTGCTGGATGTAGCTATATTCCACGAGACACTATTTATGAGTCGTGAACTGCTACGCAAGCCGTAAAAGATGCTCGTAAATAATGCCAATACATTTATCCTATTTTATTTTGGCTTCAAATTTTAAGTACTATAAATAGGTTTTTAGGGTTGTTTAAGACATATACAACAATAGAGAGGGAGATAACGTGAGAGAACAACCTAGGATGAAAAAATAGCTTGATTGTGAGCATCATTTTTGTGATTTTACTACAATCTTTTGGTTCAAGTTTGCAATTATATTGAGAAGTTGGATTTGTGTTCATCT
>JBCEWC010018391.1:0-11991 GCA_038996855.1 Solanum aculeatissimum
TGCAATGTCATGAAACTCAAGATATCAAGGAATTAGGACAATTTAAAGAATAACACCTAGTGTCTTAGGCTTGAGTAAATTTGGGAGAGATGAGAATATCGCTTGTTCATGTCCAGCGGTAAGTTCAACCTAAATGTCATCTTACCAAGCCCTAGGCAATCCCTCTAGACTTGGGGAGGATAAGTATGACTTAAGCTATGGGGGCAAATAGGGTTAGAGACTTTCCATATAAGCATATTCCCAATCCAATCATATCATAATAGCGTAAGCGAAAACAAAAACATATTATAAAATAACATCACTTAACATAGATAGCCGTATCATTACAAATATCACATAACATAACATTCAATAGAGTCGATATGTCCAACAATGCCTCTACAAAAGATAAGACGGGGCCTCGACATAATCCAGACTCACCCTCAAGTCATAGAGTAAAGGAACATAAAGTAAAGAAAAGGGTAGATGAAAGTGGGTGTTGCCCTTGGAGTATAGGGCTCACCACAAACAAAACTTCAAGAGTCTTGATTAGCCGTCTAGCGGAGGATGAAAGTCACCTTTTTTCCCTACATGGTTAGAACATGTAGACAAGAGTATGGGTTAACACATAATAATGCACTAAGTATGCGGGAATGAAATGCATATGAATATGAACCTACAACCAACTATATGGCAAGGACACATACATACAAGAAAAATATAGGAAGGGATAGTATACCAAGATGCCATGAACTTCATGATGCATGAAATGCCATAATACTTATAGTATAGGGGATGCGACCATAACCGACATCCAAAATCATGTGAAATACAACATAAACTTGCCCAATGAGACCTCCTGTCAGATCGAAGAAGATTACTTGCCAAAGGTAATCTACACCATACTTTATGACCCGATAATTTTAGTGTGATGGCCACCTTCCTTACGACCTGGTCATTTAGGAAGGATTTACATAACATATCATATCATAGCAAATATTGCGGGCCTTCCATTTTGATTGCTTACCTATGTTGGCACATAGTCGAGGGAAAGAAGTGGGACCCTTGGGGATAGCCCACTTACTACTCCAATCTTTTTCGGTGCTAAGTCGTTATCCCACAAGAATACGTATACATATACATGCCTTTTAAAATGAAACAGAAACACTTGACATCATAATCATGCATAATTAGGCTTAAAGGCCAAATACACTTTCATGTCAAACTTCATGTATAGGAGTAGCTCCATACTTGTCAAAATCATATTGGTGTGAACACCTATAGTTGCTCAAAGATCCAAATAATAAACATTGTGTGATCACAGTCTTGTCATAATCCATACTTGTTCAAAATCATAGCCATAAACATATTTGGGACTTAGCTCACATCATAACCATCTTGGAAATCCATGTTCATGCATGCAAATGCCATGATTGTTAATGAGAATAACATGGGTAACTAAAATTCACAATTTAAATCCAAATCAAGAAGAATCCATTAGAAATTCAAAGTTAAATCAATAATTCAACCTCAAATTAACATTACCCATGCATAAATCAAATAGTAAGGGGACATGTACAATTGTACCCTCTTGAATCAAAGTAATTTATCAAATAGGGCTTAATTTACCTTGAAATAATTAAATAAGAATAACCCACATTTCAGTTGCATTAAATCATTCTTAATTCAAAAGAACCATTTCAAGTCAAATAATAATTTATCAAAAATTGAGAAAAGGATTTTGGGTCTTCATGGTTGAAAGAGAAACCATGAATCAAATCCACATACCTTGAATTTAACAAGAAGATTGAGAAGATTCTGATGAAGACTTGAGTTTTCCCCAATTTCAAGCTTGGTCTTCAATGGTTGATGAGAGAAAATCTAGAGAATTTCGGAGATAATTGAGAGCTTGAATGAATTAAAAGGGATTAGGGTTCAATTTAGGGGTTTTAAGAGACTTTAGAGAGGCTAAAATGACCTTAGGGATAATTAAAATTACCAATTAACCATTAATGAAACAGAGCAGATAACTAGAACAGTCACTGATGGAAGCATCCACACGGTCCGTGTAGTGGCTCACGGACCGTGAACCCTACCGTGTGGCTTGACTTGGTTCATGCCCTAGCTTGAAATCTTGGAAGACTTTCTAGATCACCCCAAGACAGGACACACAGTTCGTGAAACTGCACACATATTGTACACTGGTCCATGGAGCCTTACTTAGCCCAAAATCCTGGCCTTGGGGTCTGGGTAGTCTCTGGACCACTCGACGAAGGCCTTTATAGACCATGAGGTGGTCCATGGAGCCTTACTTGGTCTCGAGCCTTGATCCACTTCCTAGCCCACTACCTAGCCCACTCTCTATATCAACCCATGGTTCATGAGACTTACCACATCTTGTGGCCCTTCCCGTATGGCCCTGCCTTAGCCACTTTGGCCATCTCTTTTCAGAACACTTAGTCCACGGACAGTCCCACCGAAACGGCCATAACTTTCACATATGAACTCCGATTTAATTGAAACCAATTGCGTTGCGAAGATCTCTCAAAAAACTTCATTTGGTAGGTTATAGTCCACACAGTTCATCTCGTACCAGGTGATGTAGCCATTCAAAGTCAGTCCTTTTACACGATTTCATACAAAACTCTCCCAACATGAGTTCTTTGGATACAACCACTTAAATAGAACTCATGATCATTACTACACAACCATAACAAGTGCAAAATGGACCTTGATCCACTAGTATAAAGTTTAAAAATTTTTGGGTCGTTACATGATTTGATATAGGTATCCATCCTAAAGTTTCAACATCATTTAAATACATGTTTTACTCTATGAATCTTATTCAATTGCAAGATTTTGACTCAATTATCCATGAATCAACACTTAGCCTTAGTATCCTATGATGAAATTATGGATTTCATGATTTTGATTTCAATATGTGAAAGCATATTTTATGATTATGATGATACTATGATAAAGAGGGTGATGAAAACTCAAATGTTCATGATGATGATGTTAACGTGGGAATGTCTACCCACAGTATGCTGAAAGAAAAGTAAATAGACTATTTTTATGACATAATATTTTCATGAAAGCTATGATGACTATCTACAGATTATGAAAGCATGATTTTACTGAAGTATGACTATGTTGAAAGCTATGTATATGCATGATTTAAGTATTTTGTGGGATACGACTTAGCACCTAGAGGGTTTTGGTAGATACCATAGTCCCAAAACTATGTGTCACCATAGGAATAAATTTTATGTTTTATGCCTTAAAGGCATGTTTTCGTATCCAATTAGTTTAAATGATGGGCACTCTCCATGCTAGGGTAAAGGCTAAAGGGTGAGGTCAAATGATGGTTCTCACCGTGCTAAGGTAGAGCTTATAGGGTAAGGATCAAGTTTACCTTGGCAAAGTAGACTCTTCTTAGCTCTATGTAGAGTGAACATCGACATTCCATGTAATTGTCTTCATGATCTTATGATTGTCAGTTATGGTCTTATTTCGACATATGTAACTTAAGGTTATGAATGAATTTTTAAGATGCTTCTTCTTATGATTTTAAATTTGCAAGTTCATGCGTATTATGCCTTGCTCCATTGATGATAATTATGCATATTGATATTATTATGATGTCCTTTGATTCATGGAATACCTACATACTTAGTGCATTCTATGTACTAACACATATTTTTTACCTACATGACCTAACCATATAGGGACGAACAATGAGACAACTATTCCATTATGTGGCTAGATCCAGATTTGAGCTTGGAGATTTGTTGGTGAGTTCCCATGCTTCAACAACAATCCCTATGATGTTTAATCTCTTTTATATTGTAACATTTTCATTTTTATACTTTTGATGTACATCTTGAGGATAAACCAGTGAGCCATGCGGTAGACCCCACCAAGATCGTTTATGTCGAGGCATGAATTGGACTAATGGATATAATGTACTTTACACTCTTACTTACATGTATGTTTTATTATTTATTCTCATGCATATGCTTATTTTACCTTATGAATGCTTACAATATGAACACGAGGCTTGGATGGGAAACCTTCAGGTGTCACATTCGTCGTGTCATGGTCAGGCCCTAGTTTTAGGTCATGATAATATCATTGATAAATACTATCATGAATACATCCAAGAATGGCTTGAATACCCTATTCATCAAATCCATAAAAATTATTACTGCATTTGTTTTCCCAAATGGCATTAACGAGTAATTCAAAATGACCATAGCGCGTTCGGAAAGCTATCTTGGGTATATCTTTTTTCTTCACCTTCACTTAGTGATAACCTGACCTCAAATAAATTTTTCAAAAGTATTTGGCACCCTGTACCTGATCAAATAAATCATCAATCCTGGGGAGGGGATATTTGTTCTTAATTGTCACTCTATTGAATTGTCGATAGTCGATACACATTCTCCATTTGCCATTCCTTTTGCGCACAAATAATATTGGTTCACCCCAATGGACACACTAGGTCTTATAAAACACTTTCCTAGCAAGTCTTTTAATTGTTCCTTTAATTCACATAATTCTATCGAAGTCATTTTATATGAAGGAATAAAGATAGGTTGAGTGCCTCAAATTAAAGCAATACCAAAATCTACTTCTCGTTTTGGAGGTAAACCTAGAAGCTCTTATGGAAACACATCAACAAATTCATTCACTATGGGAACAGATTGAAGAGTTGGTGATTTTGCCTCCACATCCCTCACTCTCACTAGATGGCATATATATCCCTTTGATATCAACTTCCTTGCCTTAAAATAAGAGATAAACTTACCCTTTGATGCCCCAACATTTCCTTCACACTTGAGGATTGACTCATTTGGAAAGTGGAAGTGCCATTAGTTCGACAATTTATGGTGGCATAGCAAGAGTCCAACCAATCCATACTCATTATAACATCAAATTCCACCATTTCTAGTTCAATAAGGTTAGTCAATGTGTCACGGTCATAAATAGTTACTATGCAATTATAATATACCTTTTTGGCTATAATAGACTTACTGGTTGGTGTGGAACTTCAAATGGTTTGTTCAATAATTTAGGTGTTCTTTTAAGCTTCCCAGCAACTAGTGGAGTGATATATGATAGTGTAAAACCAGAGTCAATTAATGCATACACATTATATGAAAAGAACGATAATGTACCTGTAACTACGTCCGTTAAAGATTCTAAATTTTTCCAACTCCCTAGAGCATATGTGCAATTTTGGACTCCTCTAGATCTAGTTGCCCCTCTAACACCTCTACCACAACCTCTAGGGACTTGTTTACCGCTACCTAAAGGAAGCACTGATGATGAAGATGCAACATCTAATCCAGTAGGTTGTGTTATATTACCTATGCGTTTTCTCAAACAATCTCTCATCATATGCCCTGGCACACCACACCAATAAAAATATCTATACTAATGTGATATGTAACTAAATAACTCCTCCATATTGTTCTCAAGGCTTCCTAGGAGGCATTGGTTGACTTTTTGAATATCCCATTGTTTGTGCCCCTTATCCTTCACTTCTTTTCCCAAACTGATTACTCATGACCCTTGAAGTTGTGGTGGAACACTAGTTTCAGAGTAGGAGGATGATACCTTAGGCGGCCTATTAGAAAACTGAGGCCTAAACTCACCTTGGGATCGTGTAAATTTCCTTGTACATTTGGCCTTCTTGGACTACCAACCATTTCTAACTCTTGTGTCCTTCTCCTTTGCCTTTGATCCTTCAATTTTTGTGCAAAATCTTGCTTCCTTGCTATATCAATGTCTTTATTCAAAGAATCAATGGTATAATATCTAACCAGATATGAGTCCAATCTATCCATATATCGATGAACTCTATGTTCCATAGTAGAAACTATATTAGGAGCATACCTGGACAGGGAATTAAATTGAAGACTATACTCTCTCATGCTCATATTTTATTGGTGGAGAATCAGGAAATGATCTGTACAAGCCTCTCTGATCTCTAATGGCAAATAATAGTCTTGAAATACCTTTTTGAACTCCTTTTAAGTAGTTGAAGGTGCATCTGCATCTTTTGATTGCTTTCAAGTTTCATACCACAATATAGCCACACCATTCAATCTATATGTTGCTAGCTCAACAACCTCTTTACTACTTACATATATAACATCCAAAGTGTGTTAGATTTGATTAATAAAGTCTTGCGGATCATCATTAGGATCTGACCCGATGAATGATGAAGGGTCTAAATTAAGGAAATCACGTATCCTCGTGCTAGCTGCCCTAGTTGCACTACATGTACCTATAACTAGGCCTTCTTGTCTTTGACCTTGGCCAGCAGCTAAATGAGTCAATAATTGGACTACATTTATCAGATCTTTGACGGTAGCATCGGTAGGTGGTTCTGGGGAATTTTACTACTTCCTAGTTCATTAGGAGATGAATGAGTTGGAGATGTTTGTGATAGAGACTTATCTTAAGCCTCATTTCATTGTCTAATTCGACTAGTGTCACCAAATACCACTTCTACTTGCTTCCTTTTGCCTTTTCTTTTCCTTGTTTCTGGTATACTTACTGTACAAAAAATTTTAGAGGTTAGACACGGCCCACCTACAATATTTGGCTCTATGGAAGGATCTAAAGGTTGAAAAGAACGTGACAACTCCTAAATGTGGTGTAGCCTCCTATTTATAAATGTGGTACAAAACACAACCATAAGCAAGACTCTACATAGACATGGATTTGTAGACTTTCTAGGATAACCTGCTTTGATACCACTTTTGTGATGCCTAAAATCCCATTAAGGCGGATTGGTATCCGGTTTTGAAAAGGCTCGGGAGAAACAACCTATAATCATATTATATCTATGAATATTAGAAGGTCCTTCCTTAATAAACATGCTTTCAAGAAAGTAGACAGTAATAAAAAGCTAAAAGGAAATGCATATGATTAGGCCGTTGGAGCCACGATGTCAAAAAATGAGAAATGACCATACTTTACTTTGCCTAATCTACAAAGCCTCTAGATAATAAACACTATTTGATAAAGGTCAGGATAGGCCCTGCCTCATACGTAGCTATGATACAATAAAAAATATGTGCTCTAGACCGAAAAAGCTCCAAAATAACCTAGAGCTCAGTAATTGCAGTCGGATATCCTATACTCCTACCAGAGAAATTTACTAGCTCTTGTACCTATAGCATGAAATAAAGGTCCCCCGAGGGGGACATCAGTATGAGATAATGTACTGAATATGTAAGGCAGAAAGTACTATATTTGTAATGAGAACTCAAATGAAATCATGCTCCAATGTGAGGATAAAAGACCACTTTTATTCATATTGAGGAATCATGAGCTTTATGTCCTTTTTTTACTTTACCTTTCTTTATTTTACAATCTATGTACAGTATATGATACAAGTGATCACTTGATCAGTGGTAAATCTATATCGGGATCTATCCATGCTAGGCTTTACTTTCGCCACTGAGATGCCCCCATAATACTGAGATCAACTCATGCTAGGTGATTCTCACACCCCTAGGATACAACCCATCAACAAGCAACTTCACTTTATATCTTTCATTTACTTTTTAGATTATTCTTTTGGTGGTCATAACATTTTTGCTACAGGACTATAGACATAGCAAATGATATATAAATAATCATGTAAGACAATACCACACTCATAAGAGTAGGTTACATAATTAATGAAGTACGTAGGAGCTAAAGTGACAAATGGGTTTTATTTAGCTAAAAAGAGAACTCATGTATCTTGGTATCCAAATTATCTATGCAGACTTGAAAATGACTATATATTAGAACATATCGACATGTTAAAGAGTGGAGATAAGGTTATTAGTTATGTTGAAGTTTGTAAGTGCCACTATATGCCAAGAAATAATCAAGATTTCATACCAAATAATAAAAAATCGAGTAGTCTTACATACCTTGTTGTACCACCTTGTTATTACCTCAAAGCAACCTTCTTTTTTCCTAAATATTTATCTATAATAGAGAAGGTGACAAAACTAGTATTAGTCACTAATAAACACATTTTGACAGTCCAATCTTACCCAAAATAATACTCGGATAACAAGCCCGTAATTATCAATCCAAATGTGTTCTTTCGACCTTTCCTTCTCTAATAACATTTGTCCAAAACATACCTTCAAATAAATAGTGTACCCCCATCTTGTTTTAGTTCCATAATATGCATACAATAATTTATGAAGTACAACACATAACAACTCCACACATAACGTAATTAGATAGTGCAATATTACGCCTTTCCCCAATATTTCAATATCAACAATTCACACCCTTCCAAACATCCATTAAACTTTTCTCGACATATTTACATACCAAAAGAGTCCCTAAATGGATAGAGGATGTGAGACCATAGTCCCCAATCATCACCCCACGAGTTCTAATTAAAAGCACACTTATGATATCATATTCTAACTCGTCTTTACAGAAAAAGGATATTGTAGTAACTTTACCTCAATTCTTATATTTTATAATTTTTAACCAAAAATACTTTTAAGAACTTCAACCTACCTTCATAATTAAGCCAACCAAGAATAGAAAAGTATCTTAATAAATAAGAAAAGTGAGCAACAACTTTTGGAAACATGCTGTCCAGTATTCACACACATGAATAACAAACATATCTCCCTTGTTTTTCATGGGCGAATTATAGTAAAAATTTTTGTGGTTTGACTTACGTTAACCCTCAATGATGAGGTCTTATTTAGGAACCCTAAAGGTGTGTTAGGGCTGCTCAGTCAAGCCAAGAAAGAACAGGAGAGGAACTTTGTAAAATCTAAAAATTTCTAAGTTGAAATGAAGAAAAATGAGTTGATTACAATATGGCAAAGTCGATGTCATAGACAACCATGATGTTGGCAACCAATATAGCTTAGTCTGGGGTGAGTGTATTGTTCATGTGAGTTGGATAAATATGAGACTAGACTACAACCTAGCAAAATGTTATGGCAAAGTTAAGTGAGGCCTTTTTGATAGGCCATCTACCGGACACCCACTCAGTATCCATGCCTTACTCAACTATATAACCAGTCACCCATCTGAGTAAAGTTGATCTCTTTGTCGGGTCTCGTATAACCTATCGATCATGAGTTAGCCTCAATTTGTGATCAAACTCTGATATGGTAGGTGGCTAAAAATTTGGACCATATAAAAACTTGTGGACCATGGCCTAGGAAATGACAACTGGTACATCACGTACCAAAGTTAAGAGTAGAGAAGGTTGTTCAAGTGGCTTGGACTTCTTGGGAATCATTTTTATCACTGTATCTGCATATGAAGCATAAAACTCTCAAACTATGTTCTAGGAATACTTCCCCGAAGATGCAGCCATCCAATCAAATATGTATTAAGAGAATAAGTCTTGAATGGCAGGTAATGCATCTAAAATAGATGTCAGTATCCAGGGCTCCTCTATGATGGTCTTCATGCTTCTACCATGCTCATCCTATTTGATATTGTGGAAGTAGATATCACACATACCCTGCACACACCATCATTGGGGTTAGACCAACACTCTAACAAGGATTGATATGGACTTGTCAAAGTTGTCCTCTAACCCTAACCCTAACTTATCACCTTAGCCTAACAGGGATCCGGCTTAGGAGCTAGACCCTGACTATGATCCAAATCCTAAATCAGATGTCGAGAACTATATAGTATCACTCTTGGTGGCCCCTTCCTCATCACACTAGGGAGGTGATGCTATACTAATCAAGGTTTGTGTAGGGATAATTTGTCGAGATTGAGTCTGGGTTTATCATGGCTCGACGCCCTCGTCTAGACTTACGTCAAGCTTCTCTATAGAGCCACTACGCTTTGACTTAGTGGGTTGATCACATAATCACTGACAGAGTGCTTTGGCTCTGATTCGTCTCTCTGCATCTACTTTGGGAGCCATCACACTATAAAATAATGTCCACATGGCGAAGACAAAAACCAATTTTTTTTTAGAATTTAACCGTCAAGAAAAGTACGAGAGGTTATTTACACACAATAGATGAAACTATGATCCATAACAACTAATCCTAACACATAAGGTACAAAATCTTTGGCTACTGGAACTACAACTATGATCACCATTTACAAATCGTAGTTTAAACTATGAGCCATAGAATGGGCTCATAGTTGTAGGTTCTTAAAGATGCCTACAAGATCACAATCTATGAATCCTATTTACGGCTCACAGAGTAAATTACGAGTTATAACCAGGTTTCATCCTGTTGTCTTGGAAAATTCAAGTTCAGAAACTCATATTACGAAGGGCAATTATAGTCTATAGATTGAACTACAGCCCGTAAAAGACCTTCATAGATTGAGTTTTTAGGATTTTAAAATCTAAGTCAATTTTAGACAAGTTTGTATAAAATTAGAACAATACCCAACAAATGCTAACTTGTACACATTCTATTTAAACAACCAACCTATTCAATTAATTTTTCAAGCTATTTTATGCTTAATTATTCCAATTTTAAATAGCCAATTTCAACTTGAACCTCTTCCTACCACTTTCAAACAACCACTCAAACAATATTCTCACTGTTATTCAATGCCAATTACAGTCAAGCAATTCCAATCAATTTAATTCCAAGAGGGAAATAGGGAACAAATATTTTATGTATATGTGTTTTATCAATACAAATTAAAGATTCATAAACATACAATGATTTTAAATAATCTAATTCATGAACCTAATCTTTAAAATCAAAGAAAACTTGAAATTAACTTACAAGATTATTGATAGGCAAAACTTAGAGGAAAAAAATGAGGTTTGAATGTGGCGATTCTACTGGTCCTACTGGAATAGTCATTGGAATAGAGGTTCTGGTCGGAATTTACGGTCGGAGTAATGTGAGTGGTCGGGATTTGGTTGGGGAAGGTGGGGTTTTGCTCAGAAATGTTTTTAGGAAAATGAAAGGGGATAATTTTTAAATTTTCCCCTTTATAATCCAATTTTAAACTGGGTTGGATAATTATCATTCATAGTGGCCAAGTACAAAAGCCCAATTATGGGTCGTAGTTTATTCTATGGCTCGTAAACTTAGGCTTCGTAGAAGCTCATGCTTATTTAGATATTCTGGCATCTATGTGTAACAACTCAAAAATTTTTGAAACTACTTATGGCTGGTCTTGTATGATGTTATACTAGTCATGATTGAATTTTGGTAGCCAAGGGTTGAGTTTAAGTGGCCAAACGCAAAATGCATCATTTTAGGGCCTAGCAGAACCATAACTGTTGCTGTGGGTTGAACCGTGTGGGTTACTTCATATCAAATTGAAGCTCTTTAAATTATCTTTTCAACTCAACTATTTTCACTCGATTCGGAGTTTGGATGAGGAAGATATGACCTAAACAATGGGACTGCCTGAAATTCGGAAGACATTGGAGATAGGCTCTAAAATGTGGCCAAGGACAAGGCCACAGTCCGTGAAACTTGTCACAGTCCGTGTGGGGGTACAGTGGGCTAGGGGTGGACAGGAACCACCCCATGAAGCAAGTCATAGGCCACAGACCACTAAACAGTCTGTGATACATTTGACGAGCCGTCAATGGTCTCGTCTGGTGGAGCAGTGCCTTGGACAGGCTGTAGTTAGCCTAGGTGGCTAAGGAAAGATTCACGGAACCAAGAGACGGTCCGTTGACCTTCAGACGGTCTGTCAAAGTGCTCTTCAAGTGTTCCAGAAAGTCCTTCGAGAGTTCGCGTTGAATATTTCCTAAGTGTGGTTTGATGGGAGGGGTTCACGGCCAGTGAGCCATTTGACGACACTGTAGCAGCCACGTGACCCTGTGTCCAGTTAAAAGCTCCATTTTATTAATGGTAATTTCTTGATTTAACATTTCCTTAAGCCCCCTTTCGGTATTCTAAATTCTCCTAAACCCCTAAAACCATCCCCAAATCCTCATTCATCCATTCAAACTATCCTACACTCACTTTGGAAATTCTAAAATCCTCTTGGCCTCCATTGAAGAAAGCT